>JAVTVY010027096.1:0-100204 GCA_036873755.1 Hanleya hanleyi
AATCAGCGCTGTTTCCATAACGAAGCTGAGGTGGTTTAACGTTTATCAATGAAGAAAATCACCGATCAACCGCCATAGAATATAATGTGAAACAAGAAGACCGGAATAGTACATTCATCAGATTGCCGATGCCCAAAATGTGTTGTCTCATATATCTAGATGACAACGTGATGTAGAGACGTTATTTATTCCTCTTTGTACCGGTTATGCTCAGGAGAATGACATAGAATCTTGTGCATAGAAGGTGTTGGTCTGGAGTTGAATTACCGTAAACTACATAAATGCTACCTTTCTACTATAGTACTATAAATAAAAATCTGTTGTATTGTTGGGAAAATAATGTGATTAAAAAAGTTGTTTTGATCCTGTACAAGGGCACTGAAAACCATTAAACAGATGTAAATGTATTTTCACACGTGAAGCTTGAAATCTACTGAACCTATATTATTCAATCTGTTTCCTTTAATTAACAAATTGTAAAATTAAATCGGCGATCGTTATTTATTTGTACCAGGGCCGAATCACTAAATGACCAGAACATTCACCAATATACTTTCATTTTTGTGGCACGAACACATCGATGTAAATATATAAATACCCAGAATATAATCTTGCTCAATCTCACAAAAGGCATGTTATGAAGAGAACCTGTGGCTGTTATGGAAGGTTGTACATGTACCATATTATGATGAAACGTACCGTAGGGGAGGGTCACATCATATCTCAATGAAAATACGATCGAGTCCTAATGCCTACTGTACTTCGTAGGTCCTGTGACGTTAGTCACACTGCTCATGTTATTATGTGTTCAATTAATTAAATAGAATGTCGCAGTGTTTATAAACTTCTAAATCAACAAGTGGAGAAATGGTGGTCATCATGCATGACGTGTGCTGGTATTTGGCAGCATACCACGACTACGCTCAATCTCATTTGATCACTCAGCATTTAGAAAATGCCTCCCTTCACTGGTTTTATCTAGAAACCATTCTAAGGTTGTTGACGACCAAGGAAGAACTGGAAATGAACACCGTTGTTTAAAAAAGCGGAACACTTTTTATGGGCTAATAACTTAGTAATATATCGAAAGTTGCTTATTCAACTGACAGTTTGGTTGAACCTCGGGTTACTTGGTTGACAGATCGGAGATAAATACAGAAGACCGGTTATATCCATGAAATGTACCATTGTATACATTTATTATCTTCACTCTTATACTGTGTATAAACACGCCTTGTCTATCTGAGATCCAGACTGCAACCCGTCTCCGCTATAATTCTATGGAACTTGACGCCATCACGAACTGCGGAGCAAACTATGTCTGGAATTTACATCAGTCAAACAGTATAGGGACTTTGACGGAAACATGAGTCTATCTCTTCCAAATCTAAAAAAAAATGTAATATAGAAGCAGTCATATATACCATGTATCAGTGAGCATGGAAGGTTATCACTAATACACGAATGTTCGTCATATCATTACATAACTCTTTTAAAATATGGGCGCGTGGTAAACCACTAACGCTATATCTGGCAGTGTGCCCTTTGACTTTTATCCCTAGATAGAACCTATAAAGTGTAACTTACAAGATTATTTGACAGTTTGGACAATTCTGATTGGCTGTGTTTCAGTTGTTGAATTTCGGAGCAGCTAAGTTCAATGTAAACTGTTATTATTGAAGATATACCCTCGTATCAGCGTGGGCCATACGGTGAACCCTGCCTAACACCGCAATTCTGACGCAGAAATCGAGAGGAAAATGCTCGGATAGTAGACTCTTTATCTGGAAGTAAACTCGCAATATCTGTCCAGTTTGTTATAATCTGTAACTTTGTGGGTATCTTGTGTGTGTCTGTATACAGTTGGGATAAACACTAATTTGTTTGGGTTCAACTGGATGACGCGATTTCAAATCTTAAAGCTGGGACATATGGCATTCGCAAATTCTCCGGGATATTCAGTGGAATATTAGTCACTCGAATGACATGAACTTTATCCGAACTCGCCAAACGAAGACATCACCGGAACTATAGCCCTATCGCTTGCAAAGTTTGAATCCACAATAGTAGTAAATGTATATTTTCGCTCTTGGAGGATGCAGAATTCCCTCTGACAAATGGTTATCGAATCAATTTAAACCAAATTACACATTGTGGTTGTGATTTTGAAAACAAATAGGTCGTGGAACCGCGTTAGTGGTTCGGCTCTTCCGGCCGTCACATCTGTAAAAATATAAGAAATTTATGCTAGGACCGTCCGAGAGTAAATCGGGCCCCTTTGTACAATTTTCATACAAAGCTACGGTCCTACGGATAGTAGTTTTGCCATGTGTCAGCCATCTTGGGCACGAAAACGGCTTTTGGCACTCTCCGCGCAGGGCTATTCTGATATGACTGCAGGGTGAGTGGCTCAAAACTGACGACATTTCCTGGAATGTTTTGCTAATTATCCCTGAATCAGGCAGCATTATTGGACCTAATTCACCGCAGTCAAACTAAGCATGTTTTACAAACAGCAGTAGATCCAAATGAGCCCATAATTAGTTATTGTAAAACATTTCCCCTTGTTAAAGAGCCAACGGAATTTATTTTTGAAAAAAATAACATCGTTTTTAATCGAAATCAAAACGTCAAACACATCTACAACAGGGTGGAATCGAATACCATTATATCGAGTATGTTTGATAAAGAAGATTGGCATGGTAAAATGTACGTTTGTGAGATGATGTTTTGGTTCTGAGCTAAATGAATAATTCTGGAAGGGGTGTCCAGGTGTCCAGTCTGTCATAACGGAAGACAACCCTTCGCATAGATTTCCGCTCGGCAGTTCCGAATGAGACGTTATGGCAGATATTCGCCTTCCAGGCATTCAAAATATTAAACCTGTAAATAGCTGAATAGAAATAAACAATAAAAAACAATGTTTTTTATCATGTGTTCCTCCATTATTCACTTAATTGTTCGTCTGAAATTAGTTAGCGATATAGGTTCAGTCCGCAAATAATGATGTCTCGAATACATGTCTGTTCTAGAAAAGAAACATGTTAGTATATAAATACCAGCTGTCATCTATGTGCTATATCTTTTCTGCACATCAATCTGCGATCAACATTCCACAGCCTGTATTGACAAGCAGAAATTCTTGTTCTCGTGTTTACAAAGATAGATTTATGATTGTCATATTAATACGCCCATATTTATACAGAGTATACTCATTTATTGAATCGAAAATTATTAGAGAAACTAAAATTAAAATACGTAACGTGTTTAACCATCGGTTAATTTTGGTCGAAGTCAGCATTGTCCTTGGCGTCGTTTGTCTGTCTGTCTGACCGTTGACGTTATCGTGATTTCTGTCGAAGGACTATTATATAGCCAGGCTCTCCTAATTTATACAACAATTGTAGATGGCTAAAGTTCTATTGAAGATGACCGACCGTGACATATTTTTTTTCGACCCCAAATAACACGCTAACAATACATTTGATGTTATTAGCATGATATTGCTTGAATGATTATGGCTAGCCTTCTAAAGTTAAACTACATATGTATGTGCTTATTTACCAGAACTTCTTTGAGATGACTGATCTTGACCTAAGGCAAAGTAGATGTATGTTCCTGAAAAATACCGCCTGAAGTATTATAGCATAATCCTGCAAGCTGTAATATAAGCCTGACATTGACTACCTTACCAATGCTATATGTTACGTTAAAGGCCCATTCTCACGGTACGATTTGTAGTAACAACTTGTAGCATACAACTCAGTTGTGTCGTGAGAACATTCATGCGATTTTAGTCGCATGCCTCAAGTCGTATGAAATAGGGCGGGTCCTATTTCATGCGATTAGTTGCATGCTACAAATCGGGGAATTCCCCCGTCGAGTTGTTACTACAAATCGCATGGTGAGAATGGGCCTTAAAAGTAAATTCTATGCTATTAGCACATCTTTTGAAGGATTAGAGCTGCGCATTCCAAATTCACACTACAGAGGATGCATATGCTCAAAATCTTATTATACATGACATATATGTCAAATTATACGGTTATGCTGGTAGCACAATTTCTAGATTTACACCACAGATACCAATCTGTTTTTGGTCACAACCCTATTGAAGTTGACAGACCTTGACATACATTTGCAAGGTCAAAATATAAGGGACGGTAAGAGTGTCTGTCCATCACTTGAGGTTATCACAATATTTCGCGAAGCATTGCCAAGCTGTCCAAATCCAAGACAAACAGCTAGCAACGAACCAGTGTTCAACCAATCTATTTTCCAAGATGAAAGTGTATGACAATTTAAGATGTTGTTAACAATATATCTTGAAAGATCATTCTGAGTTATTGCTGGGCTTTCTAGATTTACACCACATATGCATCTAGTTATATTTCAGAGCCATATCAGGTTGACTTACTCTTCCTACAGTACATAATAATAAATAAAATACGTTCAATTATATTACACGAATATCTCATGAAGGGTCATAACTAGTCCTCCCATCTGGCAATGGACTAGACACATGTTAAAGCTAATAATTGTCTTGGCCTAGTTTTCAAACGGTGATAGATATACATCAAAGACTGATTGATTCCAAAATTTAAAACACACATGCATCGGAATCCCAACTGCGGAGCGATTTTGGGCTCATTCAGCTATTTTTAGTACTCTAGTAAAGAAGGTTAACTTTGTTCATTATTACAGTTGGAGGCGAGTTTTCCCCCGGATGAAGCGAAGAAGTGTTTGGAATGGATCGAGGCCGTGACAGGAGAACGTCTGCCTACAGATTTTGGCAGCGATAAAAGCAAAGCCATGCAAAGTTTTTACGAATCACTCAAAGATGGCGTGGTACTTTGCAAGTAAGTGAACCATTGCCAATTATTCAAATTAATTTTACATGGATTTATCCTTAGTTTGATATTATAGTCAATGACTTGTTACCCACCTGAGGCTCAAAATGTACGAAAAACAATTTATTTCACATATCTTAACCCTTCATTCTTCATGTGAGATTATTTCGGTGAATTCAAGTTCGTTAAAGTGAAATTTTAGCCTCGAAAATGTTATGATGAGTGACAAACCTTTCGAGTGGAGACGCCGCACACAATCTGTTTATCGCTTTAATTCCAATACTTGATTTCTCCAGTTTGTTAGTAAAATCTTTTATTTCTGGAAAAATATTCATAATGAGGGGTCGAAGTTTGGCATGGTTATTCTGAACTAGATAAAGCGAAAAGAAATGCATCAGCTTTCTAAAGGATGTTATGATTGCTGAGATATTAATGTTCAAAGTGACCATAACATTTTATTCAATTTTGTTCAATTGAAAAAGAAAAGCATAAAATACCAAAAAGATCTGGGCAAAAAAAACAAAACAAAAAACCCCTAATATTTTGTTGAAGTTGTTCTTTGTTTTGGGCAAAGTTATCTATTGAATGAAAAATTCAGAGCTTCTCGAAAAAGAAGCGGAGGTTCATTTTATGAAAACACAAGCATTTAATTGCAATAATCTCATACCTATCAATATGACAAGCAGTATATATATCTATATATTTGTAATCCCAGAGAGATAAGTTTTCCAATGTTGATATTGTTCATAGTTCTCACAATAAAGCCACAAATTCCAGGGGGCATGTCGACATCCGCACAGGTGGGTCACAAGCCATTAAAACATTATCATTATCAAAAGACCATCTTAGGGACTTGATGCATGGTGGTTCGATCTGAATTTGCATTCTTGGGACAAGAACAGGGGGCATTTAGAATAGATAGGTGTCCCTAATACAAGGGGGGTTGTAATACAGGTGGTCAGTCTCTTGGGAAGGTTTAATGGTATAGTATTACGGTGTGAGGACACACGTATCGGGGATACTTGATGAACGACTACATTGCTGGTTAGACGGCGACAATTCTTTATGGACGAGGCAATTCTATGCGACAGCTTTGCATTATGAGCGCGGCAGTGCGTCATGGACAACACTACTGTATCGATGGGACAATTATGAGTGCGGCAGTGCTTCATGGACACCGGCACTATTGTATCGGCGCCGCCAATGCTATATGGACCACAGCAATGTTGTATGGAACGGCAACGCTCTATAGGACTGACTTTGCTTTATGGACGCAGTGATGTTGTAGGAACGACGGCTGTGCTTTATCGACGATATCAATGCTGAATGGACGATGCCAATGCTTTTAGGACGCGGCAGTGCTTCATGGACGAGGGCAATGTTGTATGGACGAGAGCAATGCAATGTGGACACCACAATGATCTACAGACGCGGCATTGCTCTATGTACGACAGCAATGCTCCATGGACGCAGCAATGCTGGATGGACAACGACCTCGCTTTATGGACGTGGTAAGGCTGTAGGGTCGGCGCCTGTGCTTTATGTACGACAGCAATGCTCTATGGACGGGGTAATGCTGAATGGACGATGGCAACTCTCTATGAATGCGACATTGCTTCATGGACGTGGCAATGCTGTAGGGACGACGGTAATACAATGTGGACGCAGCAATGCTCCATGGACTCGACAATGCCCTTCGGGAGCAGCATTGCTCCGTAAACGAAGCGATGATGTAGGGAGGACGACCGTGATTTACGGACGCGGCAATGCTCTACGAATGCGGCATTGCTCTGTGAACGAGACATTGCTGTATAGGACGACGGCAATGTTTTATGGACCAAAGCTATGTTCTGTAGACGAGGCAATGTTGACTGGAGGACGGCTTGAAGGTCGGATATGAAGCTTACATAGTGTTGTCGATTTAATCTCACGGAAAATTTTAATGAAAAGTTTGATGGTAATAACGTAGACATTGAGGATACTTTGTCATGCCTGACATGTATATGATGTGGTGTTGTGTGAGGTCGACTAGATCGCCAATTACCCGGTGAACGGATCAAAGACATTCACATCACACCTGTCATTATTAACCCAGATCAAAGGAGATTTCTCATATCTCATTTTATCGGCTAGCTTTTCACATTTTTTTTTTTTTTTGCTGTTTAGCTACAAAATGAAATTTCTGTAGATTAATATCTTGGATATTAGAAAGTTGGATATTTGAGGGTGTATATATATACCAGTTAGGTCAGCAGATAGGTCACGGATATCATAAATTCAATTTATCATATACATGTATATGGTGGGAAAATTAATATTTTGTCGAAATCTTAAATGTGACACTAACTCAGTGTCCAAGTTGTATTGAGAAAGTTCGTGCGGTCTTCTTTCTGCGATTTGCTTGAAGCTTCGCATTGAATAATTGCCTCGTGTTATGTATACCTTATTCTTATGTTATTTACTTATACATCAAATTTTCTCACATTAGAACCTATTAATGAGCACTTTAACCCAACCACTTTTCTTCATCACTGAAAACCGCTCTTGAATATAACAAAATGGCAAGGACTTTGTGTCAAGTGCTCTAAAAAGGCACGAGGAGCATGTGTTCAGAGAAGTGTCATGGTTGGGGTCAATATTTGTTTTGAGGGAGTTCTGTAGACGAACCAAATTGACAGAACGCTTACATGTGTGCTTTTCTGTCTGCAAACTGGAACAGTGGCCGCTTAAAATACCAGCGAATTACCCGAGGAGAGGAGAACCTGTGATCTTTACGAGCTCTGTTCTAAATCGTGTCACGAAACAACACAGCAAACCCAGCATCATCCAATCATCCACTGTTTTATGTTAAACACGGATTACAAAGTCTGTCATAGAATTTTGTCAGAATAAAATATTCTAAAATTTTCCCTTGAAGTATTAAATGGAACTGAAAAATATGTGTTCAAGCCTGACGTGCGCATAATCGAACACTTCTACGCGTAATTGCACCCGTTGAGCAACCCGCGTTCAATAAGTGTTACCAGAAGCCAATCAAATGCAAGTATGTAACATTAGATTGGACTGGCTAGACCAATCTCCAGCAGGATTATCTCCCCTGATGCATCGTCGTAAGAAGGAGGGGGGCATAGCTTTGTACAGAAATGGTATCTAGACGGCAATGGCACTGGTCAAACCGCCTACACCATTAGACTCTTGCAGTCTCTACACACGACAGACGAGATGCGGAGTCAGCGGGGGGGATCACGAGAGAGACTAATTATGTACATTTCATAAGCTGAGTATTTGAATTTCAGCATCAGCTCACCTCGTGATGTATCAATCGATTTTTTTTTGCATTTTCGCGAACACGCCACATGCAACTTATCAACGTCACATCATGTGTTTTAAGCAAGGAGGCGGTTGCCGATGCATTCTAGCTAGTCTAATCTAGGGTTACGGACTTCTAGTTGATTTGCTTCTGGTGTTACAGACAGATGTTCAATGTTCAACTTTGACACGTGGTTTTCATACTTGAAAAATTATCTTCAGCATTTATTGAGCGTGTGACGCGTAAAACGTGTACTATTACGTGTATATATGCTCACTTCACTTTGACCGTCATATTTCCTGATTTAAAATACTAACCGTTATCACGCGGACATTATATAATGTTTTCGTATTTTATTTAAAATGGCGACATTGCTAGAGCGATTTATTTAAAAGTCACATTTACATATCTGCTCAGATTCTAACGGTGTGTCTGTATCATCTTTTTAGTGAAACGAACAAAACTTACAAACTGATTTCCAAACAATGGGGGGGGGGGAGGGAGGGGATTACGGTGGTGCTTTGCAGTCCCAATTACATGTATGGAATGCATGTGAAGAGAATTGTGTGGTGGTGAAGTGTAAATAATCAAAGGCTCACCTGGTCTCACCGAGAGACGCTGACTGCTCCAAATAAGGGCTTGTTAATTACAGGTGCAAGGTCAGCTAAGCTGTAGGTAAGACACAGTTCTGGTGGAGCACACACTCCTCGTATATATACCGGTGAATCTTGCCTATACATACGAAATTTCACCGTCATCTCAGAAATCTGCAGAAACTCTCTAAATAATGGGTTGATAACTGTTCTGTTTGACCGATGGGGTATTGTCGTCGTCAGTCTCGCCCGTCTGTCTGTCCGTCTGTCGGAGAGTCGAGGCGTTTGTGTGTCATCGATGTTAACATGATATCTCTTGAAGAATTATAGCCCCTGCATGCTTCCATATTCATACCACATATCCAACTGGCATATGTAGTGTTTTCAATTTTGTGTCAATATGTCTTGAAGGATTATAGCTAGGCTTTCTAAATTTAGGTTATAGATGTATCTAGCTTGGTCGGTATTTTATATGACTGACAGTGACCTGTTTTTCAAGGTCAAATTATTCGGTAAAATTACATTAAAATCTGTTTGCATAATATCTCTCTCGGTTATATTCAGGCTCTTTTCAATACTATTCGTACCACAAATGCACCTGGTGCTGGACCATGCCCATAGTAAGATGACTTGACCTATCCTTCAAGGTCAAATTATACAATAATGCTGGTAGCACAATACATCTGGAAGAATCACGGCTATAGCCTTTTAATTTACACCCCATATGCACCTGTTTATTGATCACAACAACGTTATTTAAGATGGTTTAAAATGACCTATTTTAGTCATGCATAATTTAATGCATGTGTTTTTCACTACCTCTCTTGAAGGATTATAGCAAAGCTTTCCAACTTCATACCACATATGCAGCTGGTCATGGTCCAGCAGCATATCAAAGAGGACTGATTTTGACTTACTTGTCAAGTTGATATGCCACAGTGATAGTAGCACCAATGATAATAATCATCTTGTTAATTATTAAAGCAAACTTCCTTCAATTCCTTGGTCAAAATGATATGGCCACCACACATGAATCTGGTGATGAACCTCAATCATAATATGAAGATAGCTGTCCAAATCAAGATTATGGCTACATGTATGTCCAAATTTCCCTAATTTATACCACTCTTTACACCAACATCCGGGGGATTTTAGGCTTATTAAGAAGGAGAATTTAAAAGTTCCTGTCTACTTTCAGGTTGATGGATGTTTTATTACCTGCAGACCGAAAGATTGATTTCTCAGCGAAAACTTTCCAGCCCACAAACAGTCCAGCTTTCACAGCGGCCCGGGAGAGGGAAAGGATCGGACTCTTTTTGAATAAAGCTATGGAATTGGGTGTACCTGAAGCCAATTTATTTCAAACAGACTATCTTTATGAGAAAACATGCCTGGTCCAAGTTTGTGCGTGTATTCGAGCTGTAGGAATTGAGGTAAGAGTTAATACGTATATCAGTATATTACAGGTGTGGTACATAAGCATCGAGTAAGGGACGTACGACCAACGATGATTAATGAGCGTAGTGTGGCACCTGGCTCCTGTTCTCTTTTGACTCACAAAAAAGGAATATTTCAGGGATTCCGTCCATTTGACTGATACGTCGTTTACTCTGGAAACTGTAAAATATAAACGGTAGCGCAACAGGAATTTTCTTTTCCTGCGGCATGTTTAACGAACTGAAATCTGCAAAATGATAGCCATTCCTCCATTATATGTGTATCCTTCGCGTTTTAAATAACGT
The DNA here is from genome assembly GCA_036873755.1 of Hanleya hanleyi. Lineage (NCBI taxonomy): Eukaryota > Metazoa > Mollusca > Polyplacophora > Lepidopleurida > Hanleyidae > Hanleya > Hanleya hanleyi. Next base: position 10,496 of record JAVTVY010027096.1, read on the forward strand.
ATTAACTCCGCATAAAACGCCATAATAATTCTTGCATCGAGGTTGGCGTCATAATGCATTGATGTTCCCGCGGACAAAAACTGAATAAAGCCCTGCAAGGTCATAAAATTCGGTTGGATATGGGATAAGTGAACTGCCTGCCTGTTTTTAATTCGGGCGCTTGTGGTGGTGACAACTTCATTTCCATGACGTTCACTATCACGAAGGCCCCTTGCATAATACGAACAGAGTGGAAATAGATCTCACTGAGTGTAAATAGATCTCACTGAGTGTAAATAGATCTCACTGAGTGTAAATAGATCTCACTGAGTGTAAATAGATCTCACTGAGTGTAAATAGATCTCACTGAGTGTAAATAGATCTCACTGAGTGTAAATAGATCTCACTGAGTGTAAATAGATCTCACTCAAATTGAGTTAATTTTTCTTCTAATAATCGTTCTATCTCACTGAATTTGAGTTAAGATGTCACTCAAGGCAGCATAAGATGATTTCTGTCAGGAAGTTGAGTGAAAATATTCACCCTTTTACTGTTTAGCATTGTATAACAAATGGGGGACCTTTCGTCATAACAAGTCTTGCTAACCCAGGCTAAACTCATCTTCACAAGTCCAGGTAAATCATAAATCCTTGCAGAGGGTTTACCTGGACATTTTTGGAGATGCGAATGAGTTATTGGGTCGATGCCTCTATTATACAATCTCGTACATTCCATTTCCAGCGCTTGTTTTGAATTAGCATGTCGGTATCCCAAGCCTGTGATTTTTGCTTTGGCTTCCGATGTCGATTTCAGCTTGACATCAAAGCAGTTTTGCCCGCTATGAAAATCAAACCTGTCACATCTCTTACCTCGCAGCGGATTGGCCTAGTCAACTAGCTTAGCGCGTTCACTGATTGGGTTGATTTAGAGGAAACCTCTTGATTTATTTATATCCAGAACTCGTATGGGTAACTAACCAAGCCAGTGTATCGATCCTAACAGATCGATCGATACACTGGCTAGAGAGGATGGGCTAAACTGGGCCCAACAAAAGTGTGATGCTTTGCCTGTGACGTATCTGGCAATGATCCACCAGAAACTATCAAGTGGTTAACAGAAGTGACGGGATTAGTCTGGAATATCTGCGAAAATTCCTCCGATGTCACGACCTGTCTTGTTCACCAGTACTATATCTGCAAAGAGCAAAAGTTCAAACCTGGATAAAATGGACGACGCCGAACAGCATACACTGAACAGAAAAGGTGAACAAGATGTTCTTTATTTGACTTTCATTGTGGACTTCACCACACCAGTCTTCCCGAATGATCCCGGATGTTATCTCGCCGTTTTTTTTCTGGATATTTTCGGCCTCCGTTTCTTTACTGCTAACATAATGACTATTTGTATTTTCCTTCAATTGATTCAGGCGCAGACCAAATCGAATTACCGGGGTCCAATGATGTGGCCGAAGAAATGCGAGGAGAACCGACGGAACTTTACCGAAGAGCAAATGAAGGCTGGGCAATCAGTAATCAGTCTTCAGTACGGTACCAACAAAGGAGCCAGCCAAGCAGGCATCAATATGGGCAAAAGAAGAATGATTTTGAAAGAGTGAAAAGTGACCCGATTTGAAGATTGACCAAAATGATGGAAAACATAGAAAAGGGTATTTGTGTGCGTGTACTGTTTCTCATAATCCATTGAATCAACATCCAGGTACTGCTATTCTAAGGCAACAAACCAGTGACAATTACTGGGATAAAGGAATACGTACGTGACAGAAATATTATAGATGAAAATACGCGCTGAGAACACCAAAGGAATTCAAGAACACTGATGTCTGCATATATTTTTGTAATTTTAATCTTTGTTCGCATATAATTTATTTCACTTCATAACTTCATTTGGACAAAGGGTCGTGCCACAAATTGCCATAATGGTAGAATGACGAAGTATCGCCTTTGTATAGATAGGCCCCACATCAACCAGTCAGCTACCCTATTGTTTCCATGAGATAACGCATGTGACCGGGGATGTGTTACAGACGCCGGACGTGAGGAGGCTTTTAAATGTCTCGGGATTCCCTGTTTCTGTACAGTACCGAAACAGGTGCGGTTGATTGATAAATTCGACGCCATCTTCGATACGGAGAAGTAATGCCACATCGAAACAATTGTTGAACCAATGGCCATGGTCATTATCAGCGGGGTCAGGACATCCAAGGAACTAGATTGTTCTGTGATACCCCCGGTTAGAGATACATTACAGCAACAGTTTCATTCGAATGTCAATGTAATTCCCTTCCCGATTGAGAACAACTGACAATGAGGAAATCCATGGCAGATTATTCGTTATGGGGACAATATACCATAGCACTGGTGTCTTAAGCTCGTATTGCTCGGGGTATGTCACACCTCCAACTGATCCATGGTGTTTAGTCTCTGAGACAACCGTAACAGGGCCGAGGCGTAGACGGGGGACGCTTTAGCCTGGAGGATTTATACCTGATCGTAGTTGCAGAAAATTAGCTTTCTTGAAGAGCCCAAAGGGCATGAGTGTAAACTGTCAGTTTCCACTTCATGCCAAGAAAGTCCCATTATATTATAAAAACGGTCGCCTCATTTGTCTCATAGAACAACTGCTTTTGGTCCAACAATGATACGCATGTACTACCAACTGAAGTGCTAATTTTTATGGCCGATTTCTGGAAGGAGTATCATTTCCAACGCTCTTACTGTCACTGTCGCCATATGACCTTCATACGGTAGCGACACGGATCCGTGGTCGTTATGCAGACACTTTACGCTCAGTTTCTCACTGTAACACTCGCCATTTGGGCTCAAAAGAGACTTGCATTTCTGCATTTCTGAAGTGAAGCTTTTTACACCAATATTAGCTGGCTACTTTCTACTTTGACATTATTGTCTGTGAAAAACTGTTTTGATAATTTTTTTGTACATATATGCATTAAAGATATGAAACTTGGGTAATATTGACTTTTCTCTGTGTATATGCACTACCATTACTCATTGAAACCACTCATCCAGTAGAAACGGCTATATCTTTATCCTTCTAGATCATTATAAAAAGAGATGCTTACAATAGCTCCGCCCATCTTTGTCAACAGAGCGCTGGGAATGGACCCTCTGTAATAGAAGTATTTTGAGGAAGCGATCGACCACGCACGTTTGTTAAATAAAACAACGTTTTAGCCAAAAAGTGACGCACGTAGAGGGAATTAAATGTACCACCAGTCTATTGTTCTCCACATGAATTGATCTATTCTGTTATCCTGTGACCAAGATCTGACAGAAACCTCTTCCGTGACAACATACATTTGTAAGAAGATGGGCAGCTGTGTGTAACTACCTGGATGTTCGGGAATTATTCGTGACCTGCTACAACGTGGTCGCTTTCCAGCCTAAGTCACATGAACTACCGCTACCATCCAATCACAACGATGCATGCTAATTCTGTTCTGCTGCAAGAACCACGTGTTTTGCGAACTACCACTTTTCAGTCACCTTGAATCATGCTACATAAACTTGGTTTATTATGACTCATTCTACACGATCTATCGATCGACTACACGAACGTATGAACTACCTAAACCACCAGACATTTAGATTGACTTATAATCTAAAGGAACCTACACTCACACTGACTCAATGCAAATCAGCTCTCCGCCAATGGTCCCCTACCCTGATGACGTATTATATCTGTCTCAATCACGTGTTGATTTGTGTATTCATTTATCTGCATGACACGTGAACAGAAATCTAACATCGCTTATGTAACACAAAACCAATTAAGTTTCCATTGTCGATGCTAGTACACGTGCCCCAAGGCGTGAAGTCCGATATGTAACCCGATACACCAAATTATAGCTTGCTCTTCAGTCCTGGACTGGCAATTAAGTTGATGTCATGTTATATGAGGGAGGTGACAGGCTAATTAAATTGTATAAAGATTCCCACCAGCCACTTAATTGTCATGGATGTTGGGGGTCTGCATTGCATCAAGGGGTAGAAGAGGGATTGTATTGTTATGGATGTAGGGGACCTACGTCATCAGGCTTCTGGGCAATTAGAGATACTACTATCAGAGGGTCAGCGTGTTTGATCAATACGCCACTCATTTTAAAGGAACCGCCAGTCAATCACAGTAACTCGTGATATGCCATCCAATCACAGCGACTCGAACTGTCAGCCAATCATTCACTGATGTTACCGGTACACTTATTGGGAGTTAGTGACGCTACCAATCATTCAGCTGCGTTACATAATACGAGCCAATCCTCGACTGATTCTACACCAACCACCTAACTCGTGGTAAATTAACTGCCAATCAAGCAACCACTCATAGTGCAAATATTAGTAGTTGAACACAGTGATTCGGCTACATCAACCGAGTCCCTTACGGTGGCGCGTGCTATATGAACTGACCATTATCTATTACCAGCTAATCCCCGGGACCCCTTGCTACTTGAAAAGTCAATCACCTTGAATCATGCTACAAGAACTGTCAATCAACTAGTAACTTCCGCTACAAGAATTATTAGTTAATCACAATGATTCGTTCTAGAAGAAGAATAAGTCATCCACTAATATTACATGAGCTACCAGTGACTCGCTCTGCACCCCCCCCAAGTATTTCCTTGATCTACATCAGCCGCGTTTCCCACCTGAATCACAAGAACTCCTGGTACCATCCAATCAGTGATTCGTTCTAAAACAAGCACCCTGCAATCAATTATTGACTAACTACACACGAACCACAAACGCCCATCAACGACTCACTCCGCGTGAACTCCTCCAGCAATCAGTGACTCACTGCAAATGAATTACCAGCCGTTCAGTGATTGCCTCTCAATCACCATGCATGACTCGTGCTACACAAACAGCCGGTTAATCACAGTGGCTCTTGCAACATGAACTGCTAATCAATCACCGTGAATGAAACCTCATTTGTCAGCCAAGCAAAAACATCAGTATACCGGTAGCTAATCATAGTAATTCCTGCTGCATGAACTGCCGCTGATCTTACATGAACTACCAATCAGTGACTCGCTCAAGACAGTCTACCAGCCAATCAGTGTCTCCCATAGGTTATCCACATTAACTTCTAGGCAGTCAGTCAATCGATCTGGAGCCCCACCACCCAGGTCTCACACCCAGTGAGTGTCTCGCTCAACACTACCACCAGATAGTCACTCGATTTTAACACGACCACCAGTCGATCAATCACCGGCTAAATACAGATGAACTACATGTACATCTGCCAATCAGTAACTCACTGTACGTGAACCACATCAGCCAATCAGTAACTCACTGTACATGAACTACACCAGCCAATCAGTGACTCACTGTACATGAACTACATCAGCCGATCAGTCACTGTACATGAACTACACCAGCCAATCAGTGACTCACTGTACATGAACTACCCCAGCCAATCAGGGACTCACTGTACATGAACTACATCAGCCGATCAGTCACTGTACATGAACTACACCAGCCAGTCAGTCACTCACTGTACATGAACTACACAAGCTGATCAGTCACTCACTGTACATGAACTACATCAGCCAATCAGCCATTCACTGTACATGAACTACATCAGCCAATCAGTGACTCACTGTACATGAACTACGCCAGCCGATCAGTCACTCACTGCACATGAACTACACCTGTAGATCAGCCCTTTACTCTACATGAACTACACCAGCCAATCAGTGATTCACTGTACATGAACTACATCAGCCAACCAGTAACGCACTGTACATGAACTGCATCAGTCAATCACTGACGCACTGTACATGAACTACATCCGCCAATTAGTAACTCACAATACATGAACTACATCAGTCAAACAGTAACTCAATGTAGATGAACTACACCAGCCAATCAGTGACCCAGTGCGCATATACTAACAGCTAATCCATCAGTGACTCCATCTATAGCAACGAATCAGTGGCTCGCTAAACACAAAACACCAGTCAATCATTCTACACAAAATATCAGCCAATGAATGACTTGTTTTACACCAACCACCAGCCAATCAGTGCGACATGAACTATCCACCAATGAGTGACTTATTCTAAACCAAAAACCCTAGCCAATTAAAGGACTGTAGATCTTTCTTCTGCGACCATCATCCAATCAGTGAATCGATCTCTATACCAACTGTGCGTATCTTACTTTTATATATACGAAACCAACAAATTGAATACTGGAGTACTATCTTCTTATTGGAAGAAGCAGTTTCTGTTTTTAAATCTGAATGACTGGAAGAGTTAAATCAATGTTCACCAAAGGAATGTAAAATGTTATCAGCAACATAAGTTAACGACGACGACGGACCGCTTGGACATGCTTGGTGGAAGGCTCGAACAGATGGTATGCTATGATTACAAGTTGTTGGTCCAATAATGCATAGGCTGTTCATAGGCTTTAGTGCGAGAGTAGTGTGAACGAATAGCAACAAGACAGGGCGACCACGAGTATGAGTCATGGCTAGTGCATTTCACACGTCTTCTCTCTCCCGGCTCTGTGTATATCGTTAATTCAATATTTATAATACACATTCATATCAAGATTGTAAGGCAACTTTGAAAACGTATTAAGTGTCAGAATATGATTGGTATGGGTGAGGAGTTGTTACTTTCAGGAGTTCTATTATCAATATTTCCCATTGGAAAGTGTGAAAGCTCAAATTAATATACAGTATGTATAAAATAACGATCAGAATCTAAATAGGTTCAAAACCCAAGCACTCAAATCCCAGATCATTGAAACCCACTTCCACTGCGCTTTTCACGGGGAATTTTAAGGTAGTAAAAACTTGAACATAATGGCATAAATGCTGGGAATATTCTTTAATGTTCCCTAAATCTGAACTGCTGTTCAGTTTTGTACATCATGAATACGATATTATACTACTGTCACATTCGCTATTATTTCGAGCCTGAAACGTCAAAATGCAGACATTCTCCTACGTCCACCCTGTAGAATGAAAAATAGTTTGGAAACATTCGAATTGAAACAAAAATCAGCTTTATTACAGTTATTAGAAATTTGGTGCCACAAACAATGTCTTGGTATTCTGACGCAGAAACTCGATCGCTGCGTAATGAATGTCGTATATGCTTTCTGCATTGTTGCGTTGCATGCTTATCTATCTAATCTGGTATGTTATATATATATTTTATATATTCAAATTCACCGACATGGATACGGTGTATGTCGTCATTAACCATTTGAAGTATTTTTAAACACCGGTTCCGTTAATTATGTTCTTGTTCACCTCTCCGCCGATAAGACATAAATCGATGATTATTCAGTGTTTTTTTTTTTTTTTTACAATTTTAAAAAATCAGCAAAAAATCGAACAAAGGTTATGTGATGTTTACATGCGAAAACTCCTTTGTATGTGACGGTGATAAATCTGATATTTTTTTCAGTCCAAAACCTGCAAAAATATATTCATCTTAAAGAATGCATACTGAAATATCAGCTTGGGAAAAATTACGATGATCACTTGCATAAAAATTAATTTATGTTTCATCAAAATGTGCTCCCTGTCTTATTTTTGTATTTTGAGGTAGATTTTCTCTTTTAACAAAAAATATGACACCTCACACCAAAATTCTATTTTCGCACAAGATATTAGGAAGTTTGATCAATTGAAAGTATAAAGTTTGATTTCGGTTTGAGGTGTCACATTGTTTAGACAAGAGAAACTACTCCCTATAAATGCTTCCAAAATAGCAAAATAAGCCAGTGAGCACATTTTGATGAATCATAAATTCATTTTTATTCAACTATATTTTATCCAGGCTGATAATTCAGTTTATATTCGTCAAGAAAAATATGATTTTGTATGTTTTGCAATGAATTTTTTTTTTACCGTCACTGATATAAGGGGTTTCTCGCATGTGAGTATCAGATATCCTTGGTATTTCAAGTTCATTTACAACACGGAGAAGACAAGATAGCCAGACCCATGCAGTTTCAAACTGAAATCAAATAGACCCACATGTACATCAAGCAACTGCCACCTAAAACATCGATAAGAATGTACTATTATCTCGATGTCCGTTTGTAATCCGAAACATCAACCTAAGAACAGAACGGAGACACTGCCATAAACTAATCGCGATTTCTAATGATTTAAAGGGTACGATGATATACAAAAATATGCTCATCCATTAAAAAGACGCACGGATTCGAACCACAGTTGTCTCCCCTGAAAAGGAAAAGAAAACCTCAGTATTCCTTCAGGTCACCCACGAGCTCACACTCGATGTTTTTCCAAACGCGCCTCTCTTCGACCAAACGAATGTAGACTCGGGAATCTCAGCAAAAATGTTCTACAAATCGTCAAACGTGACACGTCACATATGCAGATCCACCAATTTACCCAACACAATCAGATTAATGTCAAGTTCTAATTTCTTGAAGGAAATCGTTTAATAAGAATTTGTTTCCACCATTGCGAATTCAAACTCAACGTGCATAATCCCAGTGACGGCATCACTACCCATAAATTGATATACATATTCCCAGTGACGGCAACACAACCCATCGATGGATGTGCGCAGTCCCAGTGATGACATCACTACCCATCGATGGATGTGCATAGTCCCAGTGACGGCATCAATACCCATCGATGAATGTGCATAGTGAAGTGACGACATCACTAGCCATCAATGAATGTGCATAGTCCCAGTGAAGGCATCACTACTCATCGAAAGATGTGCATAGTCCTAGTGACGGCATCGCTACCCATCGATGGATGAGCATAGTCCCACTGACGGCATCACTACCCATCGATGGCTGTGCATAGTCCCAGTGACGGCATCACTACCCATCGATGAATGTGCATAGTCCCAGTGAGGACATCACTACCCATCGATGGAGGTGCATAGTCCCAGTGACGGCATCACTACCCATCGATGAATGTGCATAGTCCCAGTGACTGCATCACTACACATCGATGGATGTGCATAGTTCCAGCAACGATATCACTACCCATCGATGGATGAGCCTAGTCCCAGTGACGGCATCTCTATCCATCGATGGATGTGCATAGTCCCAGCGACGACATCACTACCCATCGATGGATGTGCGTAGTCCCAGTGACGGCATAACTACCCATCGATGGATGTGCATAGTCCCAGTGACGGTATCACTACCCATCGACGGATATGCATAGTCCCAGGAACGGCATCACTATCCATCGATGGATGTGCATAGTCCCAGTGACGGCATCACTACCCATCGATGGATGTGCATAGTCCCAGTGACGGTATCACTACCCATCGATGGATGTGCATAGTCCCAGTAACGGCATCACTATCCATCGATGGATGTGCATAGTCCCAGTGACGGCATCACTACGTATAGATGACCGAGATGGTTACAGGCATGGTGATTGACAGATCATTGAAGTGGGCCAGGTTTAGTTGTTGGTGTTCAATGTTCAATAGACAGGATGTTGAAGCGGATCAGGGTACTTTGTGATGTTGGTGTCCATCCGGATCTTTGATAAACAGGTCGTTGAAGTCAGCCAGAGTTAGTAAATTAATAGACTGGTCGTTGAAATCAGCCAGATTTAATTGTGATGTTGATGTCCGAACGGTCGTGAAAGTGAGCGAGGCTTAGTTGTGTGTTCATCAGTTTGTTTGATAGACAGGTCGTTGAAGTCAACCAGAATTAATTGTGATATTGATGTCCATCCGGATGACATGAGCCAGAGTTAATTGTGATATTGGTGTCCATCCGTATTTTATACAGACAGGTCGATGACATGAGCCAGAGTTAATTGTGATATTGGTGTTCATCCGTATTTTATATAGACAGGTCGATGACATGTGATATTGGTGTCCATCCGCAAGAGCCAGAGTTAATTGTGATATTGGTGTCCATCCGTATTTTATATAGACAGGTCGATGACATGAGCCAGAGTTAATTGTGCTGTTGGTGTCCTTCTGTATACGAAATTTGACAGATATGTCGATGACGTGAACCGGGTTTTGTTGTGACGTTGGTGTCCATGGTTGAAGGGAACCAGGTTTAGTCGTGATGCTATTGTCCGTCCGATTAAGTGAGTCAGGTTTAATTGTGATGTTGGTGTCCATCCGTTGAAGTGAATCAGGTTTAGTTGTAAAAGCTGTAATAGACAGGTCGATGAGATGAGCCAGGTTTAGTTGTGATGTTGGTGTCCATCCGTATGTTTAATAGACAGGTTATTGAAGAGAACACTCATACCCTTATCGGTAGGCGCACAGGTGAACAGACCTATCTGAACAGGTGAACTTCCCGTGTCCAGGTGAGCGATACGGAAAAACTCCCAACTCTCATCTGATGAGGACTTGTTCTCAACCTACGAGAAAACAGAAATAAATAGAAACTGCATTGAATGTTTAATGCGCAGCAGAGCCGATAAATACAGATGACTATATTTGAATTGTTAAATATTGGCTCAAAGAGGAAATGAGACAAACTAGAATTATACTGTGTAAATATACTGTGATAGCTATATCATGGCTCACTTATACTGTGATGGCTATATCATGGCTTACTTATACTGTATAAATATACTGTGATGGCTATATCATGGCTTACTTATACTGTGATGGCTATATCATGGCTCACTTATACTGTGATGGCTATATCATGGCTCACTTATACTGTGATGGCTATATCATGGCTTACTTATACTGTGTAAATATACTGTGATGGCTATATCATGGCTCACTTATACTGTGATGGCTATATCATGGCTTACTTATACTGTGTAAATATACTGTGATAGCTATATCATGGCTCACTTATACTGTGATGGCTATATCATGGCTTACTTATACTGTATAAATATACTGTGATGGCTATATCATGGCTCACTATACTTATGGCTATATCATGTATATAAAATATACTGTGATAGCTATATCATGGCTCACTTATACTGTGATGGCTATATCATGGCTTACTTATACTGTATAAATATACTGTGATGGCTATACCATGGCTCACTTATACTGTGATGGCTATATCATGGCTTACTTATACTGTATAAATATACTGTCATACTGTCGACTTGCCATAGGATGAACGTAGGTAAGATCTTACTTTCCACGAAAATTGAGATATTCACTGTGTCTATATAGTATAGTATAGCCAGTATATTCATATTTATACTGTGGTGGCTATATCATGGCTTACTTATACTGTATAAATATACTGTGATGGCTATATCATGGCTCACTTATACTGTGATGGCTATACCATGGCTCACTTATACTGTGGTGGCTATATCATGGCTTACTTATACTGTATAAATATACTGTGATGGCTATATCATGGCTTATTTATACTGTGTAAATATACTGTGATAGCTATATCATGGCTCACTTATACTGTGATGGCTATATCATGGCTTACTTATACTGTGATGGCTATATCATGGCTCACTTATACTGTGATGGCTATATCATGGCTTACTTATACTGTATAAATATACTGTGATGGCTATACCATGGCTCACTTATACTGTATAAATATACTGTGATGGCTATATCATGGCTCACTTATACTGTGATGGCTATATCATGGCTTACTTATACTGTATAAATATACTGTGATGGCTATATCATGGCTTACTTATACTGTGATGGCTATACCATGGCTCACTTATACTGTGGTGGCTATATCATGGCTTACTTATACTGTATAAATATACTGTGATGGCTATACCATGGCTTACTTATACTGTGTAAATGGCTATATCATGGCTCACTTATACTGTGATGGCTATATCATGGCTTACTTATACTGTATAAATATACTGTGATGGCTATACCATGGCTCACTTATACTGTGGTGGCTATATCATGGCTTACTTATACTGTATAAATATACTGTGATGGCTATATCATGGCTCACTTATACTGTATAAATATACTGTGATGGCTATACCATGGCTCACTTATACTGTGATGGCTATATCATGGCTTACTTATACTGTATAAATATACTGTCATACTGTCGACTTGCCATAGGATGAACGTAGGTAAGATCTTACTTTCCACGAAAATTGAGATATTCACTTTTCTTTAGCACCATCCATGGAAAGACACATGCGATTAACACATCAGTCACGTTGACAGCATATTTGCGTTGAAAGACGTTTGAGCGTTTTCCCTCCGTAGCAACTACTTATGACACAATTGTTACAATTAGTAGTTGCTACAGCCCTCCGAGATTTCTTCCAGTCTATATTGTAGAAGCCATTTTTTCAAATATATCAGGAACTGCTGTCTGGAAGAGTTACGTGAATAAGCAGACAACCTAATGTTTCTAATAAAACAATATACTTCGTAGAAATTCGGAGCAGTTTAAAATTTTTTAATAATTTACCACATAATCGTTGCCGATTTTATAAACCCTAATACTGAGTGATTTTGATGGCCATGCAAAGCGGGTCCAGTCGCTGTACACGTTAGTCACAACACAGCTGAGAGAGGCCTCGCCGTCCGCAAACTCGATACCCTGGAAAACGTACAGTCATAATGTTATATAATGTTATCAGTTAGTGGTTGATAAAATAAACAATAACTCTCAAATGCTATTGGGTTTCAGGACAGTGTGAGATACGTTTTGCAAGTCGACTTTCCTCATGCCAAAAACGATCGCAACTACAGAGAAACTTTCTTCGTGAAGCAGAGTGACTTAATATAATAGCCATTCAGCAGTATGGATACACATACCGGAATCCAGTTAAACTAAGAGATTGATACTCACCGCTGACAGGATAAGTGGACTGAAATCAAGATAATATCATCTATATATCGAAACAGAAAAATACGGGTCGCCATCCCATTCGCTTTCAAATAGGTCATTAGGTCTTTAGGTCATCATCTCTTTAGGTCGTCATCTAAAATGATTCCCAAAAAATCACTTGGCAAAAGGTTAGATCTTCATTCACAGGATCCCCAGCAATCCTGGTAAAAGGATTACATTGTCATCTCACATGATGCCGAACATAAGCCAGGATTAGGTCGTCATCTCACATGATCCCAAACATAAGCCAGGATTAGGTCGTCATCTCACATGATCCCAAATATAAGCCAGGATTAGGTCGTCATCTCACATGATCCCAAATATAAGCCGGGATGAGGTCGTCATCTCACATGATCCCAAACGTAAGCCAGGATTAGGTCGTCATCTCACATGACCCCAAACATAAGTCAGGATTAGGTCGTCATCTCACATGATCCCAAACATAAGCCAGGATTAGGTCGTCATCTCACATGATCCCAAACATAAGTCAGGATTAGTTCGTCATCTCACATGATCCCAAATAAGCCAGGATCAGGTCGTCATCCCACATGATCCCAAACATAAATCAGGATTAGGTCGCCATCTCACATGATCCCAAACATAAGTCAGTATTAGGTCGTCATCTCACATGATCCCAAACATAAGCCAGGATTAGGTCGTCATCTCACATGATCCCAAACATAAGTCAGGATTAGGTCGTCATCTCACATGACCCCAAACACAAGCCAGGATTAGGTCGTCATCTCACATGATCCCAAACATAAGCCATGATTAGGTCGTCATCTCACATGATCCCAAATAAGCCAGGATTAGGTCGTCATCTCACATGATCCCAAACATCAATCAGGATTAGGTCGCCATCTCACATGATCCCAAACATAAGTCAGTATTAGGTCGTCATCCCACATGATCCTAAACATAAGCCAGGATTAGGTCGTCATCTCACATGATCCCAAACATAAGCCAGGATTAGGTCGCCATCTCACATGATCCCAAACATAAGTCCGTATTAGGTCATCATCTCACATGATCCCAAACATAAGCCAGGATTAGATTGTCATCTCGCATGATCCCAAACATAAACCAGGATTAGGTCGTCATCTCACATGATCCCGAACATAAGCCAGGATTAGATTGTCATCTCACATGATCCCAAACATAAGCCAGGATTAGATTGTCATCTCACATGATCCCAAACACAAGCCAGGATTAGATTGTCATCTCACATGATCCCAAACATAAGCCAGGATTAGGTCGCCATCTCACATGATCCCAAACATAAGTCAGTATTAGGTCGTCATCTCACATGATCCCAAACATAAGCCAGGATTAGGTCGTCATCTCCCATGATCCCAAACATAAGCCAGGATTAGATTGTCATCTCACATGATCCCAAACATAAGCCAGGATTAGGTGGTCATCTCACATGATCCCAAACATAAGCCAGGATTAGGTCGTCATCTCACATGATCCCAAACATAAGCCAGGATTAGGTCGTCATCTCATATGATACCAAACATGAGCCAGGATTAGATTGTCATCTCACATGATCCCAAACATAAGCCAGGATTAGATTGTCATCTCACATGATCCCGAACATAAACCAGGATTATTCGTCATCTCACACGATCCCAAACATAAGCCAGGATTAGATCGTCCCTAACAAAAGCCTCACATGATCTATAACGAAAATCAACTGGCAAAAGGATAATTAGATCTTCATCTCACATTATCCGTAACAAAAGTGAACTGACAAAAGGGTTAGGTCATCATCTCACATGATACATCAAGCAGCCATAGAGGGCTGCATGGAAGTAGCCCTTCCTTGGAACCCTCAACATTATTAAACTGGGAAATCAGTATCGCATATGATCGACAACAACTGAGATAAGGAGAAACGGCGTCATTTCATATGATCCCCAATGAAAGTCAAGCGGGAAAAGAGATTAGGTCGTCATATCATATTATCCTCATCGAAGGTAAACTGGGTAAATGGGTTAATTCAGCATTCCAAATAATCTCCCAGTCCATCTCATATGATCCTCAACCAAAGTCAACTGCGAAAGGAATTAGGTTGTCATGTCATATACCGCCCCCTCTCCCCCCCCCCCCCCCCACCCAGCTCTCTTCGTAAGTCAATGACGTCATCTCTATGATACTTCAAAGAAGCATTGGAGAAAGAGGACTGAATTGCCATTCGAGAAGATTCCCATCATAGTGGATTGGACAGTCGTTATCCCATAATAAATTAAGCCCCAACCAAAGTCATGTGGGAAAAGCTTTAGGTCGTCATTGATCGTCAGGTCACATGTTCCCCCAACAAAACCGTCACACCTTATGATCCTCCAAGAATTCAACCGGGAAAAGGGAATAACAGGTCGTTATCACTAACAAAAGTTAACTGGGACAAGGAGTTATAGGTCATCATTCCATATGATCCTTAACAAAACCCCACTGAGGCAAGGAGCGAGGTCATCATGATCCCTAACAAAACTCAACTGGGACAAGGAGTTAGAGCTAAAAAAAAGTCCACCAGGGCAAGGAGTTATCATTTCATACCATCCTTGATAATTCTTGACTTGGACAAGCAGTTAGGTCGTCATGCCATATAATTCCTAAAAAACAAAATCAACTTGGCATTGGAGTTAGTTCGTCATTTACCAGTTTTATCCCATGTTGAGGCGTTTACTCCATCAGACGTCCACAACGCTCATCCATTAACATCAGATGAGTTGTTTGAGCTGATCTGTCATCACAGCTCCCGAGCTAGCGTATCTAATTCCGCTTAAGCCGGTGCTAGAGGCCGTGTGGATAATTCATTGTCTCCACATGAACAGCTGCAAAAAAGCGCGGCTGAGATACTAAGGCTACATCCGAGAATCCACCGAATTCTCGGGTCTAAATGTTAGGTGTCGACGAATGCTTTCCTGTAGAGTCATATGGTTGCGTTTTAGTCGCCAGACGTCGTAAATTTTTCCCACCTCTTGCATATCGCTCCAATTCCATATGATTCATAACGAACAATTAACTATACGACAAGGAGTTAGGTGATCATTCCATATGATTTATAACAAAAGTCCAATGTGGCAAGGAGTTAGGTCGTCATTCCAGATGATCCCTATATGCAAAAATCAACTGGAACATTTCATAGATTCCTAACAAACTAATTAGGTCATCATTCCATATGATCCCTAACCAATGTTAACAGGTAAAATGAGTTGCCTGTGACATAAATAATCCGATCCAACTAGAGAAGAATCCTATATGACATACATAAAGTAATTCCAATGCTTTTGTGGTATGAGTCCCGAATGTATATGCCACGTACCGTTTTGATCCAGTGGTCAGCATCAAGTCGCACCATAAGCCCGGCCTAGAATCGAACGAACAGAAAGGCAAGCTACATAATTCTTTTGATACAAAAATATAAAAAGTAGCAAACTCCCAGTGAAACAGATGTATGGAGACAACATACCGAAGATTTTGTTTAAATCGATTAGCCAATGCATGTGAATTGAAGAAAAACATATATTGCAGGATACTGCAGTATCAATAACAAACTTGAAGGCCGTTTCGTGGGGTTTGTCTTCGCATCATGTTTTCGAAACCAGAAACACTAAATCGCAACATGAGTGATGACTATAACCCTCATCTCACATACTACTGAGAGCGAATCTGGTCATAGTTAGCATAGTTGAACTGAGGGTTGAATGGTTCTTATCTCGTCAGGCCTGTAACCAAGGCGGCTTCAGGGAGTTTGGGAGAACCGTTCCTCTGGAAATATATTATATTTTATCATATAAATATCCTTTTTCAGACAGAAGCGACCCCCCCGCCCCCCTCCCCCTCTCAGGATATCTTGGCTGATCGGATTTATTGAGAGGTATACGCTCATTAAAACAGCACCTATCCCACATCCCTCAGAGTAAGCGACGTAAGATCCAACGCTTATTCAATGAGCCTAAGGGAGCTAGGGATTAGACTGGTTTAACGTACCTGGTCAAAGTTGGAATGCGTTGTGAGATCAAAGGAGGTCTCCATAACAACTTTATCAACAGGACTGGTCATGTGCAGGAAGTGACCATTATCCGCCACCAACAAAGGTGTGTAATAGGTCCTGAAACATTACAAATTCAGGCAGATTTGTTAGAGTTCCAAGTCCATGACAGATAAAAAACATTCCCAATATTTAAGACACGAAGTATTATCACGATACTTGGGTAATAATTAATTGGAGATTTGGCAGCTTATTAACATGACTGGTTACGAGCTACATTGATACATCTTCATACACAATCTTAACTTCTCCGTTCACGCTTCGTTTATTATATAGCCTTGATATATCAGCCCACCTGTTCTGTTCCCAAGATTTTATAAATAGAATCCATTCGAATTTCGAAATGTGTCATATGGGTTATTGATTGGCTGTCCTATGTATCTGACCAAACCTACTGCCACATTAGAAGGAATGACGTAGCTATATATATGAGAGAATACGTCACCTACACACAGTCATTGGGTAGGTTCTGATCAGCTCGTCTCTGGCCTGTAGATGAACCTACATCTCGGATTTTGAAAGCTTTAGGTGGTCCGTTCTATCAAGGCTACTTCGAAGTGTGAACGGAGAAATCGCCTTGCGCATGAAGGTGTTTTCACAATACACAATAAATTCTGACCAAGTTATTATTTCTTTTTCTTTGGTAATGATAGTTCGCTTTCAGATCACTCTTACACGGTAATGGTTTGCGAAACAATGTATATTATTTAGTAGCAGCATATCAGCTGTTTCTTTCTGTTTTTATATATATAGTAAGTATACTTACTTTTGCCAGAAATCTGTTTTAGCATCCTGTTGACGAGAAAAACACAAATCAATCACAACAAATAGTCCCATACAGAGCAAATAAACCAGGCTTATAAAATGGACATACTATAAACATGATAGGAGCTTTGTATATACGAACACAATATCAACATGATCAATATTTCATCCCGATGCACGTGCAGTGTATTGTGATCTGGTGAACGGATATGTCCTTTTCGGTTCACGTGGCACATTAAGCTGTTAGAACTCTGAACTCAAGTTTTACTTTTCCTGTGATAAACCAGACAGAGATGTGAAGTTGTTAAAAATCACCCTGGCTTGGAGACAGCTGCAATACATTGGACAATGTCAAAAACATGCCATTCATGTGATCTGTATATTCATTTAGCACTGCATCAAGCCTCCAAAGGCTACAGTTACATGTAGTGCGGCAAGCCAGATCTGCAAGCTTTTTGAAATTAATACCCAGTTATCACTTAACCTCCTTGCTTATTGAAAATGAAAATGTCGGATAGAAATATTATCAACTTACCGAATGAATGACTAGTCCCTTGTCCCCGGCGCCGGGGGTTATGGTAGTATGTGGTGGATTAAACCAGGTTAACTCCCCAGGGATTTGGCCTCCCTGAAACTTCGTGTCCAGGTAAACTCGAGGACCTTCTGGAATAACCACCGCCATGATGTTTATGGTTCACTTTGCTGAAAACTGAAGTTGATCACGATTAACTTACTGAACAGTCTGTGAAAGTTTTATGAATATCAGTTATAATGGATGCGTTTTGTCAGAGGCCTTAATGATCACCTTTGATTTGGTAAAGCGTGGTATGATAAGGCAAGGCGTAAATATATATTGGGGATATTTACCAACCTATAACCCTCTGGGTCATCTATACGCGGTAAGACTGACCCTGGGACCGTGTGTATCCATTTTCGTCCAACTTCTGGCAACTATATGAGGAAATTGGCCGAAATCAACACCACGTGATGTCGTCAGCCAATCAGCTAAACTCTACCGACGTAACCCGCCATATTCTAGCCATGTGCTGTTCTACTTGTTCAAAATTACACATCTACAACACCCCTTGGATGTTACGGAAGTTATTCATATCTGTATTGTTTGTAAGCTCAGGCAATATATGTATGAAAAGCCTGTAATTTATCAGATTTCGCGAGTCTGTTCTCCGCCGGATGAAGACGAACAGTATACGGTAAAGTATCGGATATCGCTCCGCAATAATGGCGACACACGATTCGCAAGCCATCTTATGGATGGCGAAGTGTACGCGAATGGATATTTACATATCTAACATCATCATGTGTTAATCGGGTTGTTAACTAACCCTTCACACATGAACTTGAAGTGATCAAATTTATTCAAACAAACTAGATCATATACAGCTAACTTATTGTCAAGTATATATTGTGTCAGGTATCAAGTTAAGCACAAATCTACGGAAGCGCAGAGGGACCACCCCAAAAAAAACCACATCCGCAGAGAAAATATTATCTCGTTCAAAGTATTTATTTACGTGATAAAGACTTAATTCTGGTTATTATGATTTAATTATCTCGTTATAACAACTTAATTATCTCGTTATACTAACGTATAGATATCGTGATGAGGATTCATGGTTCTAACGACTTAATTATAATATCGTTATAATGTTTTTCCCGGAGTTTTGCTTCTTTTCGTTTTTCCCAAAGTTTTATTTCTGAAAGAACGAATGAAAATTTAAAAAAATGTGAAAACGAGACCAAAATAAAAAACAAAAAAGAAAGAAAAACGGAAAACGAATAAATCCGGAAAAATTGTTATAATGACACAATTGAGTTGTCATCACGAAATAATAACTCATTATAGCGAGATAATAAGTCGTGGTCACACGATAATAAGTAGCGATGAAGCTACAGTAATCAAAGAAATCATCTTCGATAACCCAGCAAAACCAAATGTCGACAGCAGTCCACCCAGGCCAGTAGTAGTAAAACTGCATATAAAGTCTTATTGACCTCTCTGGTCCGGAGGTCATGGCCGCTATAGTTCGGGCAAAGGTCAGGTGACCGGAAGTGACCTCATGGGTGTATTCCTCCGTGATGAGGCGGTCATTTCCGGCCGTGATGCTGTCACTTCCGGTTCCCATGATAAGCCGCGGACAGAAATGATATTCATGTCACGTCACTGTTACTGTATGCCCCAGTTGCTTCGCCTGAATCACCGGGAATGTAACGGAATCTTCGGTAATGTCCGTAGGTCAATTTATCCTTGACCTTAGAGGTGAATTCTATCTTGCCCCAGGCACGTCAAGGTCATAGGCATAGCAATACATGACATGTGCAGTGGGCAATACATGACATGTGCAGCGAGAGAAGGGGAATGCTCATAACACTGGTGGAATTGGAACCAGCAGTGCGTGCACCAAAGGCTAGCACGTTGCTATCGCGCCCGCGAGTCCGTACGTAATAGGAAAGGTGTGAGGTGTCACATTAAAGCGGCCGTCGAGTAGCGTCAGACGGGACTAGTATGTAGTGTAAATGTTGTCAATCGGCGCATGCGCAGTCGGGGAATAGTGAAAAAAACTGAGAACCTATCGGTACCCCGGTGCACCTTATAGCTTACAAGCTAAAGGGTGCAGTGGGCAACACCAGATGAACTCACACGCGTGCAATGACGTCACATCCGTTCGTCACGTCACTGGACTGAATAGTCGACAATGCGCTAAGGCATTACGACAGGTCGTTTAGGTGTTAAGCTGAGGCGTTAAGATAGGGCGTTAAGGCTTTGAGATGGGCGTTAAGGCCTAAAGAGGGTTGACGGCCGTCACTGCATTCCGATGATTTTGTGTCAATTCCAAGGGGTATCTAGACCGATCAGAGCTTCTGCGCTATTTCATCAGGAAGCTGAAGCCTTAGGCTAGGCGTTGACGGGAGTTACTGTGTTACCCTTACTGTGTTACCCTTTGGATTATGGACGCGGATATTCTCTAATGGACGACGGCTGAATTATGAATGACGGACCAGACGCTTGTAACGTCTATAAAAACAAGCGTATCCTAAAGACAGTTGACGTCCAACCGTCAACATGAGTTACACATGTGCAGATTGCGAACGCATGTTCACCGGA
This sequence comes from Hanleya hanleyi, assembly GCA_036873755.1. Taxonomy (NCBI): domain Eukaryota; kingdom Metazoa; phylum Mollusca; class Polyplacophora; order Lepidopleurida; family Hanleyidae; genus Hanleya; species Hanleya hanleyi. The sequence continues at coordinate 31,266 of JAVTVY010027096.1, forward strand.
CACTACGATACACATATAAGGGAAGTCCGCACCAGAAGAATACACATAGGTATGAAGACAACAATGAGCCAAAAGCCAGTGAAGATGGCGAGAGCATACCGGCTGATTCTGAGAGTCCATCGACTGACACCGATACAGAGACTCATGAGGGTATATCTGCTAATACAGGCAGCGCGCTAGTTGATAGTCAAGATACGTCCCAGGGAAGCCTGATTGAGGAAGAACCCGCCTTTTGGGATCGTATTCTGACAGCAGCTTTTAATACCCACGCTCTGGCGATCGAGGACTCTGGACAGAATAACTTGCAACAGACTTACATCCAAATGCGCCCCTGTATCAGAAAAACAGCCTTGGCGATCCATGAACAGTGTAGCCGTCTGCCGCTTGAAATGAAAGGCGATCCTACGCATATGTCCATCATGAAGACCAAGCATCACCTGGAAGAGAATATGAGGCTACCGCCCATCGAGGAGATCATAATGCGCAAAGAGTTGTTACAGGACATGTTGCCTTAAAGTATGACGACGCTTAGGACAAACGGACAAGAGCGACCATGGCCGAAGATTAAACAGTCTAAAATGGCCGCTTCTGAATGGATAAGCGCAGCCGACGATGGATCTGATAAACAATGTACTGTTATGTAAACGCACCCAACCAGGCTCTCCCAGCGTGGGTGTTATGTGATGGAGGGGATAATAAAACGTGTAATACGCAATACGCTTGTTGTTGTTGTTCTCTCATCAGTCTACGCCAAAGCGTTAAGACGTATGCTTCAGCATGACACCCAACATGGCCCATTTGGACCAAGGATGGTCCATCTCTACCCCAAAACATCAACTCAAAAGGCCCTGTTCCCATTATTCTCCGAATGCTCATGAGCAGATGGGCGGCAATTCCACTACATACAAGGCCAATCGGACTCTACTTCACACCACACACGGATGGTCCCCCTTTACCCATAAACGTCCACTCAAACGCTCATTTTCTCTATTCTCCGACTGCTCTTGCGAAAATTGACAGCACTTCCACTACACACAGGTCCAATCGGATACTACGCCATGAGTGCTTCAACAGGACGCCTCACACGGCCCATTTGGACCAAAGATGGTCCATCTCAACCTAAACACGTTCACTCAAATGCCCTTGTTCCACTATTTCCGTTTGGGCGTGCGCAGATTGACGGAATTTTCCACTATATACCAGTCTAGTTGAACGCTACTCGATGAGCGCTTCAATATGACACTTCACGCGGCACATTTGGACCACGAATCGTCCATCGCGACTCCAACACGTCCATTCAATTGCCCCTTTCCACTATTCCATGACTGCGCATGCGCAGACTGACGACACTTCCACTACACACAAGTCAGTTGGATTCTACTGCACGGGCGCTTCAATATCACACCTCACACGATCAACTTTGCCTAAGGATGACCCATTCCGAGCCCAAAATGCCCACCCCAGACCTGCCTGTCTACCGCGCATGCACCTCAGAACTTTACAGCGAAAGTCACAAATGGTCTCGATACCCGTCCTTACTCTACCGCGAGAGAGAGAAAAAGAAGGTGCCACACTCCATGCTGTATAGAACAATGTCCACGAGTGGGTTCTCCATTAGGTTGGGTATAGAGCTGAAGATAGTGTCGAGAACCCGACCTACATTACCTAAAGTATATCAGCGTATTTTCAACTTCCCTACTATGTACGGACTCGTGACCGCGATAAAAACGTGTCAGGCTTTGGAGCGCGCACTGCTGATTCGAATCCCACCAGTGTCATGGGGATTTTTCTTCTATCACTGCATAGGTCATGTATCGCTATGCCATAACATTCACCTCTAAGGTAAAAGTTCATTTGACCTACGGAGATTACCGGACATTCCCGGTAATTAGCGGTCATTCCCGTAGATTCTCGGACATTCCTGGTGATTCAGGCGAAGCGACTGAGGATTAGCATTGAAGTACAGGGAAGCCAAATAATATGACGTGACTGCGGACTGATCCTTTCTGTCCGCGGAGGCTTATCGCTGGAACCGGAAGTGACCGCATTACCGCCGGAAATGACCGCCTCACCGCGGAGAACGCATCACCCCGGGTCACTTCCGGTCACGTGATCTTTGCCAGAAAAATAGAGACCAGGGCCTCAGGCTCAGAAAGGCCAATAAGACTTCATCTGCACTTTTACTACTACTTTAATAGGCCTGTTTGCACCGGTATACGTGTACCATGGGTGTCTACTGTTCGTGATTTTTTTTAAGTATGGTGAATTTTGATTTTGAACAGAAGCAAACAGAACACGAAATGTGAAAATCAACTGCTTAGTTATTTAAATTGATTAAGACCGGGAAAGCATGAAAGAACAAAATGTGTTCATTTACTCGGTGCATGCTCCGTGTAATTTTAGAAGGAAACGCAACATGACATCAGTGACTTGCTAATAATATGCGAGCGTGTGGATGCGTCTGTGTTTGTGTGTGTGATTGATCAGACGGTTATCACTCAATCCCATGTCTATACAATTAACTCGGGGATGTCATCGATTGTTGGCATACCACTAATCTTCACTATGACAGTGAGATGAATTTAAGGTGAAACAGCCTCGATCATAGCTTCGTTTCGTGTCCATATGCATAATACAAGTTTTCATCATTCAACATTCAACCGTCTTCTGTTAAAGAATTTCAGCGTCTATAATCCAAAGGCCTATTTCATACAAGAAAACTTATTGATGCAGATGCATCAATGCCGGCGGAAACGTTTGTAGCTTATAATCTGCGTATTACAAGCCGATTACGTGTGCAACTGATGAATACAGGCCACGATGCACATTATGGTAAAAAAAAACGTTGATTTGTTTGTTTTCCTTAAAGGTTTGACTAATGTAGTTCGCGCAAGAACCCATCTGGAAAGTGTGGGGTTAGCCGGAAGTTAAGTGCTTGCTGGCAAAATGTGCACATGAACCGTATGTCAAACTAGGACTTTGAAAGTAATGTTCTCCGGTTTACGTATTAAGTCACTTCATATAGCCTGATGTAAGAGATCGCGCTGTGGCATTATACGGGACCCATCATCAAGCCACTATTTCTTTATTGATGTGTGTCATTGTGAATTAAGCCTAGATCGACTTTCTCTACACATCAATCCGATCCGCGTGTTTTACTGTTTCAAGTTTTTAGTAACTCGCAGTTCAATCTCAAACATTTTGCTGCAGACGTACACATGGTACAGGTGAATAACTTGATCATGTATGGTCATCGATTTGGTCTCTCAGCCGTAATAAAATAGTACTAAAGGACATTTATTCGATGAATTCATTATAACAGAATTAATATTAATGTGTTAACTACGAACGGGTGATACAGTCCTGTCGTTTTACGATATGAAACTAGTTGGATCACTCCACGGCACGTCTGTGAAGTATGGCTCGAGAAAACACCTGTTACTCGTCCAATATCAAGATGGCCGCTCCCATGTTTACCGAATTCAGATATCCGGCGGCGCTGCGCCGCCGGAAATAACAGCATTAGCAAAAAAAAAAATCAAACAAAATCAAAAAAAATTCAAAGTATACAAAGTCTAGTTGCCTGCAAGACAGATGCGGTTAACAGATTTCAATGATGACGGCAAGACATCATGCATGTTTCAAAAATATCAACTCAGTATCGCTGATCAGTATTCTTAATCTATACGATTTTCGTTGTTAAGTCGTTATCTAGAGAAAGTTTAGCATTGTGCGGCCTCAAGTCAAAACTGGTGAACTTGTGCCAATTGGTGTTTTATATTTGGGAAACTTGAAACCGCTTTCTCGGTCTTTATTTCTAATATAAGTATTGCTTGGAATATGTTTATTAACAGTGTTCTTCAACATTGTTCTTAATTTCATCCACTCCTATCAAAAATGTTGCTGAATCGTCAAAAGATACATTTCAATTATTTTTATCAACATCGTTGCTAGTCAAGGGATACATTCTATTCAATTCGCCAACGTTGTTGCCAATTGAGAGATACCGTACATATTTTTTACTTTCACTTAAAATGTTGCTTTTAAAGAGATACATTTTAATAATTTTGATGAAGAGTGTGGCTCTTTGAGGGATTACGGAGCCGTGGAAGGGACATGCGTTTTATTTATATTTTCACCTTCAGGAAAACAGAATGTTTTTCCTTTTTCTCTCAAAACTTGTGAAAAAGAAATGTAATACGTCAGTGAAAAAGGAATTTTATTTATTTTTCTGGCCGTCAAAATAAAACTTTTTCTTCTTTTGCATCAACTGAATTATCTCGGGCCCTTGGATAATTGTCCAATGAGAAAGCATCCTCCCCACATTTACCATCCCTGTATAGCGGAAAACCAACGAACGCACGGTTCAGTTGAATCCGGCCGAACAACTCCTTCAGTGTTGCACATGAGCGAACTACTTTTCATATGCTCTGTCCAGATAAACAGGGGAAATAATCTCCAGATAATTCTTTTTAATGCTAGGTCAACAGAGGTATTATGCAGACTTGAAAAGTAATCGAAATGTTCGGCAAATATCTATTTTACTATATAAGGTGTCACTTCCGGCGATGTGCGCGAAGGCCCCGAAGGTCTGACTGGTGGCTGGGGTGTTATTAGACCCCCAGCGAGGTGGTTGGGCTATGGTACGAGAAAGGCAGGCTCTCACTGGTCAATTATCTTGGACCCCGAGATAATATCTGGGGTCCCGAGATAATCAGCCAATGAAAAGTTTCCTTTAGTATCGTTTCCTCATAGAATTATCATCCATTTGCGGCGCCATGGATTCATCCAACAGGGAATCGTTGATTCGTTAGTAGTATATACAGACCTTTTCAGCGGAATGGCGCTTCACTGCGCATGCGCAGAAAAAACCCGGGAGTGGGGAAGTCTGTGTGCGCAGGTCTGCCTGCGCAGGTGTGGGTTCTGCGAAGTGGTTGCCATGGAGGCGTGTATTCCTCCGTGGTGATGCTGTCTGGCGGTGATGCGGTCGTGGGGAGAAGTGAATGTAAAATGAGGATTTGTTCCCGAAAATATAAAAAGCTGAACACGGACTTTGCCTCTACATTAGGGGCCTGATTCGCACATTTGTGTCTATACGGAAAAATGCCTGTATGGGATATCGGGGTGGTCATTTTTTTTTTGGACTTGATTATGGGTTGTTTGGTCTTGTTTTTCACGTCTCACCACCGAAGCTAAGCGGTGAAATTGTTTGAAAAGGTCACTGCGCGGATGCGTAGTGGGTAAATAGTGCTGGGTTGACATTTTTGGGTCTAGGTGAGCCCCTAGTGGTCCTATGTTGTCGCAAGCGCATGCGCAGTCTGGCCGTAATATGGAAAGCAGGCATTTTGAGGGTGCGTGGGAGTGTGTTTGGGGTAGAGATGGACCACTATTGATCCAAATGGGTCGTGGGAAGTGTCAATGCAAAGCTTTTGTGGGGTAGTCAGAATGGCTTGTTTTTTTATTGCAAGTCGCTAAGGCTTCAATCTGCGCATGCGCAGCTGCGTGTAGTAAGTAAAGTGGTCATTTTGGGGGGTGCGTGGGGGTGTGTTTGGGGTAGAGATGGACCACTATTGGTCCGAATGCGTCGTGTGGGGTGTCATCTTGTAGTTCTCGTGGTGCAGACCACGACTTGAGGGATGATCGCGTCATCTGTGACGTCATTGGTGACGTCATCAGTAGGATTAATAGCCAAAGTGGCCATTTTGGGGCGGTGAAGGAAGGTATTTGGTGTAGAGATGGACCATCCTTGGTCCGAATGCGTCCTGTGGGGTGTGCATTATACCATATCTTTGCTGTATTATACCATATCTGTCCTGCATTATAGCAAATCTGTACTGTATTATACAATATATGTTCTGTATTATACCAAATCTGTGCTGTATTATACAGTATCTGTCCTCTATCATACCATATCTGTCCTGTGTTTACAATATTTGTCGTGTATTATACAATATCTGTCCTGTATTATACCATATCTGTCCTGTGTTATACAATATCTGTCCTGTATTATTAAATATATGTTCTGTTTTACACCAAATCTGTGCTGTATTATACAGTATCTGTCCTGTATTATACCAAATCTGTGCTGTGTTATACCATATCTGTCCCGCATTATACCATATCTGTGCTGTATTATACCATATCTCTCCTGTGTTTGCGATATCTGTCCTGTATTATACCATATCTGTGCTACATTATACAGTATCTGTCCTGTACTATACAATATTTGTCCAGTATTATACCATATCCGTGCTGTATTATACAATATCCGTGCTGTATTATACAATATCTGTCCTGTATTATACCATATCTGTGCTGTATTATACCATATCTGTCCTGTATTATACCATATCTGTCCTGTGTTTACAATATTTGTCATGTATTATACAATGATGAGGGACACGTGTTCATTCCTATATGTACAGACACCACCATCACCACCACCGAGCGTTGACGCCCGTCAACGCCCGGTGGTGGTGGTAGTTCCCGTGGGGCGGAGCTCGGCGATTTTACATCCGGGACCTTGTCAACATCCGGGTTTCCCAGTGGGGTTTTCCCGTCGGTCCTCCGTCTTTCACCTGGTTACTGTGGTTTTACATCAGGGTCCTCATCTTACATCCCGTTTTTTCATGTTTACTGTCACGTGACCGGAACCGGAAGTTGTCACAAGACAGGTGGCGCCCCGATATTGACCTACTACTTCCGACAGGGGGCGCCACCTGTCTTGTGACAACTTCCGGCTCCGGTCACAGTAAACATGGAAAAACCCGGATGTAAGATGAGGACCCGGATGTAAAACCACAGTACCCCGATGGAAGACGGAGGAACGGCGGGAAAAACAAGGTCCTGGATGTAAAATCGCCGAGCTCCGCCCCACGGGAACTACCACCACCACCGGGCGTTGACGGGCGTCAACGCTCGATGGTGGCGGTGGTGGTGGTGGCTGTACATATTGGAATGGACACGTGTCCCTCATCATTGTATAATACATGACAACTATTGTCAACACAGGACAGATATGGTATAATACAACACAGATATGGTATAATACAGGACAGATATGGTATAATAGAGGACATATATTGTATAATACAGGACATATATGGTACAATACAGGACAGATATGGTATAATACAGCACAGATTTGGCATAATGCAGGACAGATATGGTATAATACAGCACAAACATGGTATAATACAGCAGAGATTTGGTATAATAGTGGACAGATATTGTATAATGCAAGACATATATTGTATAATACAGCACAGATATGGTACAATACAGGACAGATATTGTATAATACAGCACAGATATGGTATAACACAGGACAGACGTTTATAATACAGCACAGATATGGTATAATACAGCACAGATATGATACAGTAGAGGGCAAATATTGTATAATACAAGACATATATTGTATAATACTGCACAGATATGGTATAATACAGAACAGATACAGTGAAGACATGTGGCTCCGTTAGTATGTCGGCACCTCTTCCCACTTCCCTTATATGTGTTGTAATTTTTATCTGTATATGGCGAGATTCTGCTGGTGGACGTTTCGTCCCCGAGGCCCGCCCCCTGTACAGACGTTTTGGTCTTTGATATATGTTGGCATTTGTGGGAAGTTGATGCTGGGTCGACATCGGGCCTTACAGTCTAGTCTTTTGTGTTACATGCCGTCATTTTCATCTGACGACGATACAGCTCACCAATCCCCAGAATACGAGTTGTCACAGCGAAACAGCTCACCAAAAACCAATATACGAGTTGTCGGAGCATTTCCATCATAGCTCTCTAGATTTGTATCTAATACCGCTTATGCCGGTGCTAGGAGCCGTGTGGTCAGATCGTCCAAGTTGCCACATGAACAGGTACAATAAAAGCGTACCTGAGATACAACACATATCACGAATCGTTAGATTCTTGGTATGTACTTTAGAATAGGTTAACCGGAAGATTATACTGTGAAGTCATGTGGCTCTGTCAGTATGTCGGCACCTCTTCCTACTTCCATTATATGTGTTGTCATTGTATAATACAAAACCGACATGGTATAATACAGGACAGATACTGTATAATACAGCACAGATTTTGTATAACACAGAACATATATTGTATAATACAGCACAGATTTGGTATAATGCAGGACAGATATGGTATAATACAGCAAAGATATGGTATAATGCACACTCCACAGGACGCATTCGGACCAAGGATGGTCCATCTCTACACCAAATACCTTCCTTTATCGTCCCAAAATGCCCACTTTGGCTACTACTCCTACGGATGGTGTCACCAATGACGTCACAGATGACGCGATCATTCCTCAAATCGTGGTCTGCACCACGAGAACTAAAAGATGACACCCCACACGACACATTCGGACCAAGGATGGTCCATCGCTACACCAAATACCTTCCTTCACTTCCCCAAAATGCCCACTTTCGCTACTACTCGTCCTGATGACGTCACCGATGACGTCACAGATGCTGTGGGCAGCCCTCAAATCGGGGTCTACACCCGGAGAGCTACAAAATGACACATCCCACGACACATTCGGACCAATAGTGGTCCATCTCTACACCAAACACACCCCACAAAATGACCACTTTACTTACTGCACCCAACTGCGCATGCGCAGATAGACGCGACTTAGAAAACAGGCCATTCTGACTCTACCCCACAAAAGCTTCACTTTGACACTTCCCACGACCCATTTGGACCAATAGTGGTCCATCTCTACCCCAAACACACCCCCACGCACCCCCAAAACGCCTGCTTTCCATACTACGGCCCGACTGCGCATGCGCAGAATATTTAAAACGATCCAGTCGGGTGCTCCTACGAGAGCTTCAAAATAAGACCTCATACGACACGATAGCACCACTAGGGGCTCACCTAGACCCCAAAACGTCCAACCAGCACTATTTACCCACTACGCATGCGCGCAGTGACTTTTTCAAAAAAATTCACCGCTTAGCTTCGGGACCCCGCCCATCGTGTTCTACGTGATGAGACGTGAAAAACAAGACTAAATATCCCATATCGCAATGAACATGTGTAAGTTGCCAAGTATGGACCTATCCCCCTGAGCCAGTATGGGCCTATGAGCCTATCCAGACCTCCGTGAACCTTTCGAAAAATTTCACCGCTTAACGTCGAGACCCCTCCCATCGTGTTTTTCGTGGTGAGACGTGAAAAACAAGACCAAACAGCCCATGATAAAATATAAAAAAAAAAAAAAAATGACCACCCCTCATACCCCATACGGGCATTTTCGCGTATAGATGCAAATGTGTGAATCAGGCCCCTATTGTAGAGGTAAAATCCGTGTTCCGCCTTTTACATTTTCGGGGACAAATCCTCATTTTACATGCACCCACCCATGACTTGATAGACAGGCCCCGATAAGCCCGGGGACCGATATTAGCCCGTTTGAACATGGTTGATAGGGGTTTTTCCCTATTGTAGTGGTAAAGTCCGTGTTCCGCTTTTTATATTTTCGGGGACATATCCTCAATTTACATGCACCAACCCATGACTTGATACGCAGGCCCCGATAAGCCCGGGGACCGATATTAGCCCGTTTGAATAGGGATGATAGGAGTTTTCCCCTATTTTAGGGATAAAGTCTGTGTTCCGCTTTTTATATTTTCGGGGACAAATCCTCAATTTACATGCAACCACCCATGACTTGATGGCCCTGGAGGAGCGCTTCACTTTGACACCTCACTCAACCCAATCGGTCGAATAGGGGCCCCTCTCGCCCCCGAGGATTGCCGAACATTCCAGATGATTCTCACGAAAACTCGCGTATTTGGGATTACTTTCTGTCCGCGGAAGCTTCTCCCTACGACCGCATCACCGCCAGACAGCATCACCGCGGAGGAATACACGCCTCCATGGCAACCACTTGACCTGCGCAGAACCCACACCTGCGCAGATAGACCTGCGCACACAGACCTCCCCACTCCCGTGTTTTTTTTCTGCGCATGCGCAGTGAAGCGCCATTCCGCTGAAAAGGTCTGTATGTACTACTAACGAATCAACGATTCCCTGTTGGATAAATCCATGGCGCCGCAAATGGATGATAATTCCATGAGGAAACGATACTAAAGGAAACATTTCATTGCCCTAGATATTATCTCGGAAAGATAATTGACCAATGACAGCCCGCTATTCTCGTACCATAGCCCACTATGCTGCTTTCTCATTGGGCAATTATCTAAGGGCCCGAGATAATTCAGTTGATGCAAAAGAAGAAAAACTTTTATTTTGTCGGCCAGAAAAATAAATAGAATTCCTTTTTCACTGACGTAAATAAAAAAGGAAAACAAATTTTTTTCCGAAGACCGAAAATATAAATAAAATTCCTATTTCACTGAAAGGAGAATTTTATTCTCTTTTCCAAGGCCTAAAAAATAAATAAAATTTCTTTTTCACAAGTTTTGAGAGAAAAAGGAAAAACATTCTGTTTTCCTGAGGGTGAAAATATTAATAAAACGCATGTCCCTTCCACGGCTCCGTAGGGATACATATCATTCACTTTCATCAACATCGTAACTTTCTAAAGGATATTCGTTCTCTTCACAGGTAAATAGTTAGGTTAAATATGTACACAACCTCGATCCCTTGTTTTCTACACCCCCTCCTCTTGACCCTCTAATAACTGCGATACCGACAAACCCAATTTTTGACGCGCGTCAGTAACTGCGTTGAAATCTCGTCTGTAATTTACGAAAACCGAGAAGTTGTTTTTAATAAGACCTAATAATACCGTCCACAGTCCACGATGTCCTCTCCACAGAATGTCACTAATGATCTGGAAGTGAAACAGTCTTGGAGATCATCTATCTCCACTAAGGGGGAATTCATCAGGAAACCGTCCGCCTTCAGAAACTGGATTACAGGTAAAACATGGTGATAATCAATGATGTCCGTCGTATCAACGTGGTCACTGGTCCATGACAGAAGTACCGCTACTGGTATTTTGATACTTACCCTCTGCGGACAAGGGTTGCTGCTGCAGTGCGCACAGTTTCTCAGCCGTGTTCGGTGGCGTGTCCGCATTATTTGACCTACCTTCAATTTAAGGGGCCGTATTCAAAATCCAGACCGGGATATATTTTCAGGGCCAGACACATCCTCGCGAGCCAGTGTATCGATCGGTCTATTGGGATTTACCTGGACTTGTGAAGATGGGCCAGACAAGGCCCAGGCCTAATTAATAGCTATACTTCCTGTGCCATACGCGTGATATTTTGCCGTGATTGTGTGGGGAATATTTGTTTGAAATTATAGTTTAACAGCAACTTCCCATACGGATTTCGCGATTCATCAACACGATGATTTATATTGCAGAGCACAGTTATTAGATCAGAGGAGATCTAAACAATCGCTATATTATAAAACTAAGTAACAAAAGAATGCAAAGAGAAATATTAAGAAAACGAAATCTAGTGATATACAAGTTCGTTGGTCTATTTGATTTGGCAATATGAATAAATTTAGTAATCCCAGATTTATTCGTCAGAATGTTGAGGATTTGATAACCTCAAGCTTGATAAATGAGTTCGATAAGTGATATAAATACACAACTTGTAGTTGGAGAAAAATGCAGGTGTTAGGACACCAGCGAGTACACGTATATATTATAATATATATTATAATCGGCTTCTAAAAACTCTTCTTTTTATAAAGGAAGTTTAATTTAGTGGAGAAATTTAATTTAGTTCACATATTGAAAATATGAGCCTATCCATCTTCCATTATTATAAATGCAGATAGGGAGAGAATTAGATTTAATTGTATACAAATGAATTGGGATATGAAGTATAGACTAAACATTGTTTACGTTGTTTCGTAGTTGATAACGTTGTAATGAAATGAATATATTGATATTTTCAGCTGATGGATCAAGTGGATTCAAAGCCCAAGCTGGTCGTTACCACATCTATGTGTCCCTGGCATGTCCTTGGGCACACCGCACACTTATTGTACGTAAACTGAAGGGCTTGGAGGATGTCATCTCCATAACTGTGGTGGATTGGCTATTAACAGAGAAGGGGTGGAACTTTACTGACAAGGTACGTGTGTATAACATGCTACGTACCGTTACGGTACCTCCACATACCTACTTCTGCACTATAGCATATATAGGTACAATGTTCTGTTTTGATATTATGATTGTGTAGATTTGCTCTTTCTTTATTTTTTAATTTTTTTTTATTATTTTTTTTTTATAGTTTTTCTTAGTTCTCGAGGGCTTTCTTTATTGTTTCGGCTATTTTCTAAATCTGATAGTGCTGAACTACTTAGCTATAGTGCCGCAGTTATAGGCTCAAATCGCATGTGACAAGGTGGCAAAACACTGAGGCAATGCCTGTGAAGTAACAAATTTATTTTAATCAACCTTGGTATTCTTGTGACATGGTGTACACATCACTAACTTGGGAAACTACAGTTAATGTGTACAAACTACTTCAGATATCTTGCATTCCTAATAACGTCACAATTGCTTCATCCTCTTTTTCACCGAACACCAATCTAAATTCTTGAAAACGTTTATACCGCGGTTGAAACCTTCAAATCGCGTTTGAAACCTTTACACCACGGTGGAAACCTTTACACCGCTGTGGAAAGGTTTACATTGACGCCGTGCCCACTGGTTCATGAAGCGTGGGGCTCTGGGCCAGAGAACCTGGGTTGATTTCGGAATGGGAGAGGATGTAGGCGAGGAGGAGCTAACGGGAGGCACTTGTACCAGTGCTTGTACTAGTTTACAGATAGCAGTAATTTCCCTTTAGCTCAGTCGATAGAGCACGGGTGTGTCAAGTGAAGGGACCCCGGATCGAATCCCGATAGCGCGTAAAATTTTCATACCAAACTCACCGCTCACTGAGCGGTCCCAAAGCCGCCGTTTAGCGCTGCCTCACTGCCATATTCAGAAATGCCACTTTATCCCGACACCTGACCAAGCACTCATTGATTTATCCTCTTAGAGCTGAGCGCTTGGTGTGAGGAAGCAACAAATTCCATATTGTAGATCTTAGGAAGGATTCGGCCCGGGATCAATCCCAGTACCTCTCACTTGCAAGGCTGGCACACTATTCCTCAGACCATCACAGTGAGATCTGAATCAAGGGAGGAAACTTATATCGTGGTCACAATCAGGGGAGACAAATCCTTGGTCACAATCAGGGGAGGGAAATCCACTGGTCACAATCAGGACACTCAGCTCGACACGGTCTCGGATAATGTAGGACATTATTACCTTGTTTCGAACTGCTAGGAATCCATGTTGGAATCCATGTTGAAAGCACCGTATCTCGCCGAAACTCCGAACAGCGCATGTCAGCTGTATGACTTCTGTTACCATGGAGATCAACTCGAGAAGAAAAATCAAGAGAAACATCTCAAATTAAAAGGATCCTTCACCGTTAGAATCAAGGGAAAATCCAGTTCATTTGGATATATATTTTATCTCCTGATAAGGGAGAAATACAGCGAGGACTATGTGAACGGAAACACATCGCATGTGATGTACCTCGCGTGCGACGGATCACGGTTTACAGCTGAGAGCTGTAAAATCCTTACACCATTAATGCGCGAGGTACTATGACTTCGATGGAATAGGCCGAGCAGTCGCAAATGAATCAGGGTAGGCAAACCCATTGGCCGCAATCGGGGGAGGCAAGTCTATTGGTTACAATCAGGGGAGGCAAGTCTATTGGTCACAATCAGGAGAGGCAAGTCTATTGGTTACAATCAGAGTAGGCAAATCCATTGGTTACAATCAGGGGAGGCAAGTCTATTGGTCACAATCAGGAGAGGCAAGTCTATTGGTTACAATCAGAGTAGGCAAATCCATTGGTCACAATCAGGGGAGGCAAGTCTATTGGTTACAATCAGGGGAGGCAAGTCTATTGGTTACAATCAGGGGAGGCAAGTCTACTGGGTACAATCAGGGGAGGCAAGTCTATTGGTCACAATCAGGAGAGGCAAGTCCATTGGTTACAATCAGAGTAGGCAAATCCATTGGTCACAATCAGGGGAGGCAAACTCACCTGAAGAGAGCAACGGGGAGCAAATAATAATCTTCCGTGATTGCTCATGGATAGCAAGAACTTCGTCAGCCGCCTGGGTTGGATTTTTCTGCGCCTCGTTCACTGCACTCGGCAACATCTTGTAAGGCAAAGATTTCCTGTAGCCGGTAGGAAGAACGGCTATACAGTGTCTTTCACGTAGCATGCAAGAAAGCATCTGCAGTTGCTCCTGCTTCAATGCGGGCACCTCAAATTTATGGCACATCATTTCGATCTCGCCCTTGAACTTCGCCGCCACTGAATAGGCACCTATTCGCCTGTTGAAGTTGGACTGTGATTGGTCGCCAGTCTGACAGGCGCGACAGATTTTAGATACAGACTGTCCCAGATCTTAATTAGCGACATGTCCGATAGAGGAGCATTTATTAAGTCTGAGTTTTAATCAGATTGGGGATGAAACTGAGCAAATCATATTCAGCTAATTTGAACAAAGTTGGATGGTGGATCGGTCAAAAACTGGCCTGATTATTCATCATTCTAACATTGAGGGTGCAACCGCGGGCGGTAAATTAGATCATTGGTCATACTCAGTCATTGGTCACGATCACTGCAGGTAAATGCCCCTTTCCCGATATAAATGTTAAACTCTAGACTGACGCTGCACACTGACTAACACGTGACCTGCAGTGCGACTCATGGAGTAAATTTCATACTTTTCCATTCCTGTGTATGGTTACATGTATACAAAGGGCAATTCTTTAACTGCTGATATTTGGCATATTTTTTTGGCAAGTTTATTATCGGTAAATGATTATTAATTATATAATAAAATGGTGCTTAATTTCTCGTGTCAGTTCGCAGAGCCAGTTCATTGCTCAAAGTCTATATCGAGGAAATATGCATTGAGCCATTAAATTAAATCATTGATCACAATCGGGGGAGGCAACTTGAATTATCAGTCACAATCAGGGGAGATAACTGAAGACATTTTTCATAACTGAAGGAAGCTATTGAGAACTATCGATTACCATCTGCCTTTTGTTGTGTTTCAGAAACCCAAATGTAGTCTGGACACAGTAAACAACTGCAGTTACATGAGAGAGGTCTACAACCTAGCAGATCCTGGTGAGATGAACTTTCTGTTATTTCCTCAACACAAAATGTGACTTACATAATTATAACTTTATGATCTGTAAATTAAGTGAGTAAATTGTAGTACATGGAAACTCAGGCCAGGGAATCACTTGTTAGTTAAGTTAACATAAACTCAAAAAAATAAAAAGCGAAAGTTTAGCATAGTATCAGACTAATGTGTTCAACAAGACCTACTGAATGTTCCTGTATCCTTTCCACCTGCAGCATACACTGGGAACATCTCGGTGCCTTGTTTGTGGGATAAAGAGAAGAAAACCATTGTCAATAATGAGTCCAGTGAGATACTCCGGATGTTAAACACTGAATTTAATGAATTTTGCAAGACGGACAAGCAGAGACAACTGGACCTTTACCCCGAACCGCTGAGGGAGGAAATAGAAGCCTTAAACTCCTGGATATACCCGTAAGTGAGCCCCTGTGCGGTGAAGTTTGAACACGTATATTGTTACAATGGAACCCTCATATGACGTTCGGATTGCAGTATTCGGTCTAGGTCACAGGCCCGCAAAACAAGAGTTTTGGGGGGTGTGGGCGGTGGTATTAGGGTGAAGTGTCGAAATATGGGGTATTTATAAAAATTATATAAAGCATGGGGTTATATATAGAGACCCCATATTTCGACACTTCACCCTAATACCGCCGCCCACACGTCCCAAAACTCTTGTTTTGCTGGCCTGTGGTCTAGGTTAAAACATAGCTACAAACATCAAATTTGTTACTGTACCATTAATTGTTGTATTGATGACATATCTAATTACTTAATGGATTTGACCATGTTACCGTGATTCATATGATTGAGTTTACTCTGCCTTTCAGGGAAATCAATAATGGTGTGTATAAGGCAGGATTTGCCCGGAGTCAGGAGGCCTATGATACGGCTGTCAGAACTGTATTCAAAGCCCTGGATAGAGTATGTATATGCATATGGTGCTTACATCCACTGGATATATACAAATCTTTCATCAAGTCATTCACGCCTGGATCTGTAGAGATTGTTATTCCACTGACATTGATCACTGTTATTGACAGGCCGACACATATGACTGTTCTTGAGTCAAATCTTTCTCCCTGTAATTGAAGGTGAAATGCTGTGGTTATGAAGCCTCGACTAAATATCAGCAATGTACATCCATATCTACTGGATAAAGTTATACCATGGTATGTTATTTCTGTGCAATTTCAAAATGATGAAAAAGTAAAAGAATGAATGGAAGGGAAGGGGAACGTCGTGGTGTTTTGTTCGCAAGGATGACAAGCGATACAACCTTCCTCTTCAATCCAAGGATCTCACTTAAAGTTATAGTTTGACAAACTGAGAATAATTTCTACAAAACAACCACTGTTTTTTCGATAGGCAGGCATATGTAATGGCTATTTGCAGTCAATGCTTCAAAACCTTTGCATTTCACCTTTAATTATGCTACAACAAATTTAACCAAACTTGAGAACAATGTAACTGTAACACCCAACTTTATTCTCCATACTGACCTCACGTTAATCTCCATACTGACCTCACGTTAATCTCCATACTGACCTCACGTTAACCTCCATACTGACCTCACGTTAATCTCCATATAGTTCTCACGTCAACCTCTATACTGACCTCACGTTAATCTTCATACTGACCTCACGTAATCTCCATACTGATCTCACGTTAGTCTCCATACTGACCTCACGTTAATCTCCATACTGACCTCTCGTTAATCTCCACACTGACCTCACGTTAATCTCCATACTGACCTCACGTCAACCTTCATATAGACCTCACGTTAATCTCTATATTGACCTCATGTTAATAGGTAGAGGCGATTCTCTCTAAACATCGTTATTTGACCGGTAATCAGCTGACCGAGGCAGATATTCGTCTATTCACAACGCTTGTCAGGTTTGATATGGTCTACGTCGGGCATTTCAAGGTAAGATTGTATTATTCTTCTGAAATGATAGATGTGGTAGAAGAGGTGTCGCGTACCAAAATTGATGTCGAGGTCAAAATAGCAAGGTGATTGTGACCTGAAAATCAAGAAATCATTAAAAATTGCAAATTTGACGTCACAGTCAACGTTCGAGGTCACTGTGACCCAAAAATAAAGAGTTCATTGAAAATTATATTTCTTTCGTGTGTGGATAAACTGGGTGGGAGAGATAATGTGTCGAGTACCGAGGTACAGTTGCAATTTTTGTGAGTGGATACACAGGGGGAGGCGATGTGTTGCGTATTAACATTGAGGTCAAAGGTCAAGGTCACTGTATCCGAAAAAACCTGCAAGTCAGTTCAACATTGTGCTTGTATTCATCGGATATACCTTAACATCGCGAGAGGGGAGAAACACCATTGATTTTGAGGTCAAAAGTTTAAGGTTGACTGAATTCCCCATCAAGGCAATGTTGTATTTTGGGAAAGCTAAGTAAAATTTATTTGTAGTGTGAGCGTATATTGAAGCAAATTTTTGCTTTTGTTTTTTTCTTTCATACATACAAAATATATCCCATCTGTTTTCTGGCAAACAAATGAATGAAACTACCGATGTTTTTTCGAGCTGCTTGATGGTGGAAACTAATTGGAAAAGGGTTGTCATGCCTGCGAAGCAAGAAATTTATATTATTCAAACTAAGCCAATCACAATAATCTTATATCCCCTTAACACACTGTTATTTTGGGTGGTATGTTGGTATGTTTACAGTGCAATAAGAAGCGCGTCGTTGACTACCCAAACATGTGGGCGTATGTCAGAGATATATACCAGACTGATGGTGTCACTGAGACAGTCGACGCCGAACATATCATGTCTCACTACCAGGTAACATTTCAATGTGATACAGCCAAGTGTTCATGTCCTTGTCCGTTCCGCCACTATATTCCAAGCTGCCTCTATATTCAATTGTTTTTAAGGTACTAATGTCCGAGACCACTAGGCTGCATCATGGGCCGTTCGACTCTATCTGGCAATAAACATGATAAACCACCTCCTTCCCACTTTCTGTCACTATTTTTATCGAGATTGGTCGACTGTTTGGTCGCCGTGAGGAGCTAGTGTGTCTGCAATCAGTCTTCAAACATTAACGGCCGATTAACTTCCCCCAAGTACCACCATCTTCTTCGTATGGGTCATGTGATCGGCATGTATCGCAGCGTACCGATCACGGGACCAGTACAAAGAAGATGGCGATATTAGTATGAAAGGGAGAGCATTTCCATCATAGCTCTACATTTGTATCTAATGCCGCTTATGCCGGTCCTAGGGGCCGTGTGGTCATATCATTCAAGTTGCCACATGAACCGGTACAATAAAAGCGTACCTGAGATACAACACATATCACGAATCATTAGATTCTTGTTATATGCTTTAGAATAGGTTAACCGGAAGACTATACTGTGAAGTCATGTGGCTCTGTCAATATGTCGGCACCTCTTCCCACTTCCCTTATATGTGTTGTAATTCAATCGGCCGTAGATGTTTGAAGACTGACTGCAGACACATCAGCTCCTCCCGGCGATCAAACGGTTTGTCAAACTACGAAAATTGACAGAGAGAAGGGGTTGTTTCATTGCCGGATAGAGACGTACGGCTCATGAAGTGTAGTCAGGTAGTGTTTCCGGACTGTACATGCAACTGAATATAGCATTTGGGAAGAAACTCACGAAGATATAAACACTTGGCTAACTGTAACAGAGTCAGACCCACTGTTCCGGTTTACTGTCGTTCATATCAATAAACTTCTGGTGAATATGATTTCAAACGATCAAGAGCTATTTAAACAATGTACTTTCACTTGGAGAACTAAACCCTGTTGATAATATATTATAAAGAGGCAAGTTTCCAGGAAAATTGATAGAATGCACACCCAAAACAAAGTTCCACACATTGCACGACCATGAGAAAAATTGGTTGTGCACGTTTTAGAGGGATTTCGGAGGATAAATGCACGGTGGCTGTGCGCAGCGTGCGGGAACTTATATACAATGTAAAAGATGGGAAAGATGCAATAATCAAATGCTTTTGAGTGGACCTGAAATGTTTTTAACTAGCATCAGACATTAACCAACTGTGCATTAGTAAACAGGCTCTTGTCCATTGTTCCAAATATCAGTAAAAAGTTTCGCTGAGGACTGTCAGGTTACCTTTGAAAGTCATAAGGTACGGGCTTTGTACTACATACCCTGGTAGGGCATTCAACAAGAAAATAGTTGACGGGTAGAAAGAGTACCTATATGCATTGATTGAAGATTGAATCGGAATGAAACTCAACTGATGACCCCTAGTCACTCTATTGACTGGCTGCAAGACTGTCATAGGCAGAATCATAATACTGTTAACACATTTATAGAAAAGGATTACTTTTGAGTCCTTACGTCTCTGTTCCAGAGTTTGCCACTTTAGACTCTGGATCATATTGCTAATACTTGCATCAGAGCTATAATTGCTATGGACATAACGTGCAGCCTTACGTTGTACAGATTCAAGTTTGTTTATATTCCGTTTCGTGTGAGGGTCCAGAAAGAAAGAAAGTATGAATAACAGGATTTGGGAATAGAGAATGAAGTTTATTTTAACCGAGCTTCGGGACTGGTTGGACGCTGGGATAGGGAGGGACCCTATACGTTCCTTCCCTCATCCCTATGTCAAGTGACAGGTGTATTAATTCACAAACATGTGTCATTGTATTCTGCCATTGAAAAAAAGGTAGCTGTTCAGATATAGTACTTAATGGTAGCGTGTGGTTATTTCTCATCAACAGGCGAGCCATGCATCCATCAACCCCCTGAGGATTGTAGCCATTGGGCCAGACCTGGACTTTATGTCAGCACATGGCAGGGAGAGGATGTAGAATCATACAGTGACCAACCTCATTGACCTCTACACTGACCTCACCATCATCGATCTCTACACTGGCCTCACCATCATCGACCTCTCAGGGAGAACAAGAATTCCACGAAAAAGCGGACATCGCTAAAAACAGCCCTTTTTCGCATAAAATTCACTCCACATTCTTTCTTAGACCATATATTAGCATGCTGTTTTTTCTATTCGCTTCCTGTGATCCCCGGGGACACGTCATTAACAGAGAAAATGTGTTTTAATCGCGAAATTTTTTTTACCTGAAGAACTCAGGAAATTCGAAATTGTCAAGGAAGAAATGATGCATTTTACTGAAAACTATACTATTTTGAAACAGCTGTAGGAAAGATATGCATGTGACGGAAACTGTATACCTTGGTAAAAATAAGAGTTCGGAGTTTTAATTTTATAATATAGAAGTGATAAATTAACCCTTGGAATATTGTTTTGGAGAAAATGTGTAATTAATAAAGCTCTTTTACCGAGAAGATTTAAAAAGCGCACTCGTGATTCCGTCACGATTTTTTGGTTATTCCGTCACGGACTAGATTTAACTTCTGTGCTGATCCAATCGCGTTTTTCTCACGAGGAAACAAATCTTATCATCCTTGGGTACTGTATATTAGTAAGAGATGTCCTATAAGAATAATCAGATTGAAATAGAGCAGCAAAAAAATAGACAAGCAACACTAGTCAAGAGTCATGTCCGTTTCAGGTGATTTCGTCACGAACATTTCGAGGCATGATTTACTGAAAATACTGGATCTGTAGATTTTTCATGGATCCGTAAACAGTTGTCATAAAGAATAGCAAACTAAACATGAAACTACATGGGTATGACCACGGAACTTCCGATAAAATGGCGTTGAATAAAAAAAAAGTCTTCCCAACGGTGATTCCGTCACGGTGGGGTTCATGAATAAATAACTGGAACTATGAGCTCCATGGTCGAATTATCGCGGAAATTTGCATCATATGCGAGTACCTTCATAATGCCACACTTGTTTAATCACATTCCCTCCTTGGCAGAGCTAAATCTCGACTACGGTACCGGTACTACCTCTATAACCATCGAACTATTGATGGCATTTTTTGAAAGGAATAAGAATTAATATGCGAGTATCTTCATAATGCCACATTTTATTTATCACATATACTTCTTGTCAGAGCTACAGAACCAATAATTCGAATAACGAACTACCTATATAACATTCGAACTATGGGCGGCATAGCCGAATTGCCACGATAATGTACGTTATATAAATGATAGTACCATCACAATGTCCCCATTGTTCAATCACATACCTTCCTTGTCAGATAAGAGTGACAGAAGCAACAACCCAATACGCACGGAACTAGCTCGGCATCATTCGAACTATGGGCGGCATTCTCGACGGGAATATGCATCATGTGTGAGTACCTTCATAATTTCGTCATTGTCTAATCACATACCCTTCTTGTCAGAGCTACAGAATCAATAACTCGAAAACGGAAATACTTCTACAACATTCAAACTATGGACGGCATTCTCAAATTAGGCCTATCACGGGAATGTGCAACATATGCAAGTATCTTCATGACATCACCTTTGTTCAATCACATTCCCTGCTTGGCAGAGCTACAGAACCAACGGTTCGTATAGGGAACTACCTCTATAACATTCGATCTATGGGCCACATGTTCCAATTATCACAGGAATTTGCATGATATGCGAGTACAATCATAATGCCGCTATTGTTAAACACATTCCCTCCTTGGCAGAGCTATACGGAACCAACAGCTGGAATGCGTAACTTCCTCTTTTGAGGACCCAACACTTTTGTTGTTTCTGTAGCTCTGACAACGAGGGTGTATGACTAAACAATGTTGAAATTGGGAAGGTACTAACACACATACATATAACATACATTCCCGTGATAATTCGACTATACTGCTCGTAGGTCGAATGATATAGGGCAGTAGATTCCCGTGATAATTCGACTATACTGCCCGAAGTTCGATTGATATATCATTCGACCTACGAGCAGTATAGTCGAATTATCACGGGAATGTATATTATATGTACGAGTGCTCATTCACCCCCATGGCTCATTCACCCCCATGGGTTCATTCACCCCCATGCGTTAGTTTATAGGGAAAGGGAGATCGCGTGCCCTTTCTATACTACTCATCGCGCATGCGCAGTCGCACCAGGTCTACTGTAGGGTGCAAGCCTGGCCCATGGAATCTCAGGTAGCGAAAACACCAGGTCTCTCGCCCCACCCTATCCCGCGCCACACCTATAGGGATAGGGAGATCGCGTGCCCTTTCTATACTACTCATCGCGCATGTGCAGTCGACCCATTCTACTGTAGGGTGTAAGCCTGGCCCATGGAATCTCAGGTAGTGAAAATCCCAGGTCTCTCGCCCCACCCTATCCCGCGCCACACCTATAGGGATAGGGAGATCGCGTGCCCTTTCTATACTACTCATCGCGCATGTGCAGTCGACCCATTCTACTGTAGGGTGTAAGCCTGGCCCATGGAATCTCAGGTAGTGAAAATCCCAGGTCTCTCGCCCCACCCTATCCCGCGCCACACCTATGCGACCCGCTGTGCAGTGAGTAAAGCGGAGGAGGAGGAGTAGGAGGAGGACACGCCACGGATTATACTAGGTAGATGTATGTTTGTACCTTCTCAATTTCAACATTGTTTAATCATACACCATCCTTGTCAGAGCTACAGAACCAAAAGAAGTGTTGGTTCTCTATAGAGGTAGTTATACGCATGTAGCTGTTGGTTCTGTACACTCGCAGAAATATTCAGGGAATAACCCTGATAGATCAGGTTGCACATCCACAACTCAATTTCAGAGATTTTGATAATTCGAGTATGTATCGAATGTGATACAGAACCAACAGCTTGAAAACGGAACTCCGTGTATAACATTCGAACTATGGACGCCGTTATATAAGTATCGCCGGAATGTGGATCATATATGCGAGTACATTCATAATACCGCCGTTGAATAATACTCCCTCCTTAGCAGAGCTACTACAACCAGCAGTTCGAGTACGGAAATTTCGAACTATAGGGGTCACTTTCGACTTATCACGGGAATGCACATTACCTGTTAGTACCTTTGAATGTCACCATTGTTTAATCACATACCGTGCTTGTCAGAGCTATACGCAACTGCCTCTATAACATTCGAACTATGGGCGCCATGATCGAATTATCATGGGAATTTGTATCATATTCGAGTAATGCCACCATTGTAAATCTCATTCTCTCCTTTGCAGAGCTATAGAACCAATACCTCGAATACGGAAATACCTCTTTTAGATTCGAACTTTGGGCGTCATGGTAGAATTATCATGGATATGTGCATCATATGCGAGTATCTAAACCTTATGATGGCCGAGAAGGGACATCGCTGTGTTGTGTTAATGAATCTGCATGGACCGACACACGAAGGCAGGATGCAAAGTCAGGATGCGAAGTCGCAAAGTCAGGATGCGAAGTCGCGAAGGCAGGATGCGAAGTGGCGAAGCCAGGATGCGAAGCGCGAAGTCAGGATGCGAAAACAAAGCAATGCAAAGACTGGAAGCGAAGTCAGGATGCGAAAGCAGGATGCGAAGCGCGAAGTCAGGATGCGAAGTCGCGAAGGCAGGATGCGAAGTGGCGAAGCCAGGATGCGAAGCGCGAAGTGACTTCGCATCCGGACTTCGCGCTTTGCATCCTGGCTTCGCCACTTCGCATCCTGCCTTCGCCAATTCGCATCCTGACTTCGCGCTCCATGTTTTGTTTTCGCATCCTGACTTCGCGCTTCTCATTCTGCCTTCGTCCTTCGCATCCTGCCTTCGTGTGATTCATAACACAATATAGCGATGCCCCTTCTCGGCCATCATAAAACCTTGCTAAATGTCGCTTTTTTAATCACATACCCTCAATGCCCCAGCTGCACAACCGATAACTCGAATAGGGAACTACCTCGGTGACATTCCAACTATGGGCGACATTCTCGCATTATCACGAGAATGTGCTTCTTTTGCGAACATCTGCATAATGCCATCTTTGTGTAATCACACTCCCGCCTTGGCAGAACTACAAAATCTGTCTTACCGTTGTCGATTTCAATTTCGAATTCGGATCTCGCGTGCTTCCACGATCTTCAGCGCGACTCCATCGAAACTTTAACAAAGCCTCATTCCCATCAATGAACCCTGTGTGTTCAGATGATTATCAGTGAAAACAATATTGGGTAGTATTTTGGATTTTTGTCTTGTTTTAGTGTTCTACAGGTGTTCTCTCTAAAAAATGTTGAGTGAAATTTCACTCAGGTAAGAGTGAAAATTGATCCCACTCAATACTTGAGTGAGATTTTCACTCAACTTGAGTTGCTTTTCACTCAACACGAGTGACATTCACTCAAGCATGATAGTGGAAATTGATCCCACTCAAGTTAAGTGAACTTGTGTGGTTTTAACTCAAGTTGAGTGAAAAGTAACTCAAATTGAGTGAAAAGTAACTCAAGTTGAGTGAAAAGTAACTCAAGTTTGAGTGAACAGGTACATTCACTCAAACTTGAGTGGAACAGTTCACTCAAGTTTTTATAGAGAGTTCAGACTGTGGTAGATAAACATGAGAAACGCTGCTCACAGAAATAAATTCGCGTTAGTTAGAGTGTTGAGTATTTATTAGCGCAAGAGAATTTTTTGTACTTTGTGAATCAAAATATAAATCAAATGAGGAATGGATGTGGTGAGAATGGCTTGTTAGTTACTCTCTAAAAAAAGTTGAGTGAAATTTCACTCAAATAAGAGTGGAAATTGATCCCACTCAATACTGGAGTGAGATTTTACTCAACTTGAGTTACTTTTCACTTAATTTGAGTTAAATGCACTCAACTTGAGTGACATTCACTCAAGCATAAGAGTGGAAATTGATCCCACTCAAAGAGTGAACTTGAGTGGTCTTAACTCAAGTTGAGTGAAAAGTAACTCATGTTTGGTACATTTCACTCAAACTTGAGTGGAACAGTTCACTCAAGTTTTTTTTAGAGAGCAATAGAGGAGTTTTTCTGTGGTATTGTATCGGTTAAGCTCAAACTGATACTGTTGTTGAGAGAATTTTATAACATTGTTTTTCATTTGTTTATATTAGGAAGGGTCATCAAGTAGGATAATCAATTAAACTACATACCGTACATTTCACAACTTGTATATCTGGAACCCCAAAGTGCCAGTGCTTTGGTTTGCTATTATTTTTCGAGTATATCTAAAAATATCATTCATGAACTTTCATGCAGTTGAACTTGGGTATATATAGGATTCTATTTACGGATTCGTTACAGATTTAATCATACTGCTTTGAATTATTTGTATATTATAGTTTATTTTTTACTAATTTTAAATGCATTCAATATTTAAAAGAATAGAAGTTCAAATACCGTGCAATTCAAGTTGTTATGTAGTTTCTTATGACATTTACGAACAATGAATGTAATTTGTCAACATGTACTGCTTAGACTTTCCCTCCAGGTCAGTTATGTTCAATGTTTGAGATGAACGACACAATCATGACCAGATGTTTATGTAAATGCAATCTCTTTTGGCGCTGTAAAACGTCGCATGTGGGTTTCCCGCAAGCTTAATAAAGTCACTGATATTGCCTCCTGTATATAAAGTACTAACTGGTGAGAGTGGCTGAGCTGTATACCCAGGACTGTCATAGCGTTCTCATGTCCATGATCCATTTATCTTGTTACATGTCAGTGATAGTAGTGGTAATAACTGAAATCTTCGAGTATTATGCGGAGGAGGAGTTGTGAAGGAGAATGAAGAATGTAGGACCTGGGATAGGACAGGGTGACGTAAGCGGTGACACAGAGAAAGGGCAGCAGCTCATGACGTTTCCATTAATATAATTGTCGTTCTTGATATAAAATCAGTCGAGTTTGTGTTTTTGTGATAAAGTACACTATTAATTGATCACACCAGTACAACGTCGCTCGAATCTTTGTTGAAAAGTTGTTATCAATAATCAATTACAATCAAGTTTAACCAAGATTATATATCTGAGTTTACTGAGATTTTAATCAATTAATGCTTTTCTAGAGCGAGAAAAGAAATCTATAAATCTTTCAATTGTTGTAGTTTCATATTCGTTTTTGGATTTTTTTTTCTGTACATCTGCAGTCCAGTATGTATAGACGGTTATATTTTTTTGACAGCAGTTTTGTCCGTGTATAGGAATTGTTATTTTGAACAAAAAACGGAACGCGAAATGTGAAAATCAACTGCTTTTCAGGAAAGTAGAATGAATTTAGAATTAAATATGCCAGTAGTATACAACTACCCGCAGATCGCGCATTTGGTTCAGTGCGCATGCGCGGGAAAGTTTCTGTCATGGGGAGGTGTGCGCAGGAGTTGTGCGCAAGTATGACGTCACTTCCGGTATTGTGGAGGTTTCGTGGAGGTCATGGGGAGGTGTGCGCAGGAGTGTTCTGCGCAGGTATGACGTCACTTCCGGTCTGCGTGAATCGGGCGTGACCTTGGGGCATGTATTCCTCCACGGTGATGCGGTCTGGCGGTGATGCGGTCTGCCTCTGCGGACAGAAAGTAGTCCCAAATACGTGGGTTTTCGTGAGAATGTTCGGCAATCTTCAGGGACGAGAGGGGCCACTAGTGGACTGATTGGGTCGAGTGAGGTGTCAAAGTGAGGCGCTCCTCCAGGGCCATTCAGTCGTGGGTGGGTGTATGTAAATTTAGGATTTGTCCCGAAACTATAAAAAGCGGAACACGGACTTTACCCCTACAATAAGGGAAAACTCCTATCAACCCTATCCCAAAGGGCTAATATCGGTCCCTGGCTTATCGGGACCTACTGAGAGAGGTAGGGTGGGGGATTGGGTGTATGTAAATTTATGATTTGTCTCGAAAATATAAAAGCGGAACACGGACTTTACCCTACAATAGAGGAAAACCCCTATCAACCCTATCCCAAAGGGCTAATATCGGTCCCCGGGCTTATCGGGGTCTGCCTATCAAGTCATGGGTGGGTGCATGTAAAATGAGGATTTGTCCCCGAAAATATAAAAAGCGAAACACGGACTTTACCCCTACAATAGGAAAAAACTCCTGTCAACGTACCCTATCCCAAAGGGCGAATATCGGTCCCCCGGGCTTATCGGGGCCTGCTGAGAGAGGCGGGGTGGGTGTATGTGAATGTTACCCCAGAAAAGAATATAAAAAGCGGAACAAGGACTTTATCCCTACAATAGGGGAAAACTCCTATCAACCTTGTCTAATGGGGGCTAATATCGGTCTCCGGGCTTATCGGGTCCTGTGCATGGGTGGGTGCATGTAAAATGAGAGTACTCATCTTACATCCGGGTTTTTGCAGGTTACTGCGCATGTCTTTGTGGTGGGTCTGCGCAAGTGTGTGACGTCACTTCCGGTTTTCAGAATGACCAAAAAAACTACCTCCGAACACAGAAGTGTTCAAATTTTCCCTTAGACGTATGGTCCGGATTTTCCATCCGGGTGTTCCCCAGCCCTGCCCGGCCGCAGCGCGCGCGGGTTATCCGGCAGTGCGCGGGTGAATTTCGGGTCAAAAGGTCAAAGTTCACATACAGGTCAAAAGGTCAAAGGTCCCCCTTCCGGCTAGGTTCGGCCCTCTCCGGACCAATAGATAGCCTTTATCGACCCTCCCGAAGCACCCATGGAATGCACAGGGTCCCCCACAATATCGCCAGCACTATGCCCATGTTAAATGGCCAGTGGGGAACCCGCAGTTTTCCCCAGAACCGTATTGGCAAGAAAAAATACATGAAACCATGGAATTTATAGTAATAAACATAATCTATTGGTGTTGGACGAGTCTCCACTCGCCGTCATCTTGGTGTTTACCCGCACCTCGAACCTCTATAGTTTTTCACTCCATCTGTTGCTCTTGTAACTTTTAACTCCTCGTCAAAATTTTTGTGCTGCAAATGCCCGCTCTAAACCTAGACCAAAACATGCGCCTGGTCTGTGGGCTGATTTCATTGGCTCTCTTTTACTACAGTGCTATTGCATTGTTTTCTGGGCATTGATTGGTTACATTTGGCCCCATCCTAGGCCACTGTTTTGAACGGTGTTCAAGGCAAGTTTGACCGAATCCCCACATGTCTGTTATAGCCTTCATGACCGCTTGTTTTATACTCATATAGAAAACACACAGGGTTTTTTTGGTGAGATCTCATTTTTTTATTTTTTTATTTGACAATAAATAACAACAACAACGTGAGAACAACCACGTGAAAACTGAAACCCAGAACAGGGGGCAAGTACATTGAAATCGACAGAACTTAAGCCAAGAACAGGGGGCTTGTACATTGAAATCGATAGAACTTAAGCCCAGAACGGGGGGCTTGTACATTCAAAGAACTTAAGACCAGAACGGGGCTTGTACATTGAAATGATGGGCGGCCCAGTCATATACAAATACATTGATTGATTGATTTGATTTATTCACCATATAACAGCAATATAAAAAAAAAAACAATGTACAATTCAATGATAAAAGATATAGTGCTGCGGATGGCGGGAATAAAACCCCTAGGGGCTTGTTATATCCCGGAAATAGATTAAATATTAAATTTTGCACGATTATATGAAAATAAATATTTATATATAGTTAAGGTGAAGTTATGAGACATCGATTATTGTTTGTAAAAGATTAATGTAACATATATACAAAGATAATATTACATGCATACAATAATTATAGTAACTACTATACATGTGGCATATTACATTAACATGAGCAGGTATTATCACAACATTTACATGCGTATACATTAGTGTAGATGAGTAAGTTAGAATATGTGGAATTTGACGGTATCTTGAAATTTATCAGAGTTGTTAGGGATAATTCTTACGAGTTAAAAGATATTTTAATCCTGACTTGAATAATGATATGGAAGTTGTACATTTCAGGTCAGTAGTTAGGTTGTTCCATATTCGAGGTCCCTTAATTCTGGCGGTATAAAATGACAATTGAGTACGGAAAAACGGTCTGTAGAGGTTTATGTAGTTCTGTCGGGTAGGATAGTTATGAACATGTTGTAATCTGGTAAAGTAGTTCTGAAGATGTAGTGGTAACGAGAAGGAATGGTGTATGGCTTTATGAGTTAAGAGTAGAATTGTGTAATCGTTGATTTTATCAACAGTTAGCATATTTAGCTGTGCGAATAAAGGTCCAGTATGTGCGAGTCTTGAGGTTTTACATATAATGCGAACAAGGCGTTTTTGAAGGATAGTGAGAGGAGCAGTGTGGGTTGGGAAAGTATTTCCCCATACTATGTTACAATATGTAACATAGGAGTAAAATAATGAGTAATATAGGGTGGTAAGGGTATTTCTATTGATACATTCCTTAATATTATTGATAACCCCAATGTTTCTGGATAGTTTAGAACATAGTTTATTGATGTGGGTTTGCCAGTTGAGTTTAGTATTAAAATACACTCCTAGAAACTTGAAACTTTCAACAAATTCTAGCTCTTCGTTGTTAATTTTAATTGATGGGGAAAATATGGCGAACGAGTGATATGGTTTGAAAAGCATGCATTTCGTTTTGTTAATATTTAGCGAGAGTTTATTGCAGCAAACCATTCATATAGTTGGTTGAGTTCTGTGTTTATTACTTGAGTCAGCAAGTTTGGGTCAGGGGAGGAGTAAGTAATACTTGTATCGTCGGCAAATAAAGTAATATCTAAACCCGAAGCAGCGGTGATGTCATTTATGTAGAGTAAGAAGCAGATATTGGTCCTAAAATCGTACCTTGGGGAACTCCACATGTGATGGCTGAGGGGGATGAGAGTGTATTGTCGAGGGAGACTAGTTGAGTTCGGTCGGATAAATAACTTTTGAACCAGTCGTTAGAGGTGTTTCGGAATCCATAATAGTTTAATTTTTGCAGAAGTATGTCGTGATTAACGGTATCAAAGGCTTTACTTAAATCAAGAAACGTCGTTATGCTGTATTCTTTCTTTTCTTTAGCTATTGCAAGTTTCTCATAGAGTGTTAATACAGCGTGAGAAGTGGAGTGGTTTGATCGAAATCCGAACTGACTAGGGCAGAGGATATTTTTTTCTTCGAGATAGGATATCATTCGATTAGCTACAGCTTTTTCAAATATTTTGCTGAGGCATGGAAGCACAGATATTGGCCTGTAGTTACTAACAATATTTTTGTCTCCAGCCTTGAAAATTGGGGTAATTTTATATATATCGGGAAATTCTCCAGTTTGAAATGATAGGTTAAGTAGCAAACACAGTGGAGCGGTTATATGGTTTATAATAGGCTTTACAAGCGACATTCGTATTCCGTCAAGTCCAGCGGATGCGTTTTTTAAGGAATTCACCACTTTAATAATTTCTTCCGGGATGCAGGGTGTTAGAGAGAATTCACTAGTGTATTCATTTTTCAGATAAGACATAAAATTTGCACTGGCACCGGGAATTTTATTTGCGAGTTCGTTGGCTACTGAACAAAAGTAATTGTTAAAACCATTTGCGATATCCTTTGTGTCTGATGTGTCAGTGCCATGAATATTGATTACAGATGGTAAGGTGGAAGATTTTTTCCTTCCCATTAGATCATTGATAATTTTCCATGTTCCCTTTATGTTGTTATGGTTCTGATTAAATTTATTTTCGTAGTATAATTTCTTTGCCAGTCGTAATGTATGGTTTAGTTTATTGCGATATGCTCTATATTGATGGTTATATGTGATGTTATTGGTAGTTATCCATAGTCTGTACAGTCGATTTTTCTCGTGTATTGAGTGTAGTAAAGCCGTACTAATCCATGGTTTCTTGGTTCTTTTGTGGAGTGGACGGCATTTTGCGGGGAAGCATTCGTCATATATAGTGTTAAATATGTCACCAAAACTCTCAGTGGCAGAGTTAATGTCGTTGTTTGTATATACAGCTTTCCAGTCAGTTGCTTGCAGTTTTTCCTTGAACAGAGTTTGACTGGCAGGATTTACAAGGCGATATGTAACATTCTGTTGCTTATTGCATTTTGGGAGAGAAGATCTCGGTCCTCGGCCTTGGGGTACTCGTCAAACATCTGTACGATGGTAGATAAGGTTCTTCCCCGGCATCGATGGTACAGGTAAAGCAACCAATATTGTCCGCACACGCTACTGGTCAGTGCTTTGCAACGTTTGACTGTTCCAACACCACGTCTCTGTGCCTTGATCCATGAAATCTGTTAAATCGGGATGGAGGAGTGGCAGGCCGTACGGGCCAAAGTATTCGCCCTGCTGTTCTGTCAAGTACAGGGCCATACAATGTTCACAGGGCCGATCCATCGGGTCCGTGTTGAGAACGTAAGCAGCAGGATACATACGATCTAATGGGAACACATCTCGGGCGAACACCCCTTGAAAGACCATACGTGTCCCTGGGTCATTCTCCAGCACGGTGATTATCTGGTCTGTATCCATGTTAGGTGGCAAAGTCACACAGGACGTTGCGCGCCTTGTCCACTTGAATGATGTTGTCAAACTCGGCGTAGCAGATCACATTGACGGTGCTCCGGAGGGCTTGTGCAAAGTGGATTTCCAAACGTAAATTGCCTTGCTTGGCGAGGGCCAGCTGATGGTCGTTCTCTAAGGAGGGGTCAGATCGAAACAGAACAACGTGTATCCGTTCGCGTAGTCCTCCCGACTGATCATATTCCCTTCGTCCTGGTTGATTTGACCGGTAGCTGTAAACAGGCTCTGATAGTCTCGAATGAAATTCGCGTGCCCAAAGTTTGGTGTTAAGGCCGTGGCTGGGACCGGTTGTCCATCCACATACAGGGCCACAAAATTGATGCCGAACATCGAACATGGGTAGGCTCCGCTGAAACTGATATTTTCCACACAGGCCAGGATCAATGGCTTGGGTAGTTCCCCCAGGAACAGGTTTTCTTTGCTGGCGCTCATATTTCCAGCAGACACAGAGAACACTTTGGTTTGCACACGTCGGATAGGGTACTGGGCTGGTTTTGTTTCCAAGGCTTTGATGTGTCCCAATTGAACGGTTGGATCAATCTTATTGTCAGGTGCATGCCCCTCTACGTTAGTGGCCATCAAGGCGAAGGTCGGAGGCGCCCGTATCAGTCGGATTTTGATGGATATCTTGTTCAAGAGGTACCGGTCTTGCATGAAAATGTCTGCGTGCAGTCGACCCATGAGATCCACCGAGACGCCGTTCGCGGTGAAAGCCCTCTGTTTGTTATATCCCGCATTGTCATTCTCTGCGCCCATGTGCTCGGCTGTGTCCTGGTAGAATAAAGCGGCTGTCAGCTGAGACTTTTTAGCCTCTCGTCCGTACGACAACAGCGTCTCGATGTAGGCTCGATAGGGGTACATGTTGGTCGAGTCACTGATGAGTTTATCGCTGAGAAATATATCCACCTGTTGAAACATCGAGTGCAGCCAGAGATTCGTCGGGCCCACCGTTGCTTGGTCGACGATTCTGGAGCCATCGCCATTGACGATCTTGGCTTTCACATACAAGTATGTATGGGCTAAATCCACATAGGCCGTATCAGCATTACTGATGGTGAACTCGATGGGCCCTGTTTCGTTGATGCTGGGGAGCGGAAGATGCTCCACCCATAATCCTTGTTCGGCACTGGTCTGTGTAGGCGGGACGGTCCAAAAATCAAATTCACTGTTGGTGGAGGAGCAGTCTTCAATACATGGAGCGTCGGGGCGTGCTTCCGTACTCTCGCAGACATCATGTACAACTAATGCTAGAACCCACAACTCTGCCCTTTTTATCCTTTTGCGGGCTACCTCCTGAATATTGAACAGAGACAGTCAAAGATGATGTTGTATTAATTCTTTTATTATCCACATCATCAAACCCACAACCCAGCTGGGGGAGCCACTGTGGGTGTGTTTACATTATTTTTGCATGTACACGTGGTGGGTCTCTCCGGGAAAGATTCCGGTCCGTAGTCGAAGGTGATCGGGGGTGGCTTGCTGAGGGGTTGTCTCATCTTTAAAGCCTTCCAACGCAAACGGTGGTATCTCTCGGGTTTTTGAAGACCACCAGGTAGTTTGCATTTAAGCTGTTGTTCCGATGTTCTTTGTTTTTGGTCTTCTGAGCCGGAGTCAGTGGTACGTTGCCTTTTAACAGGTTGTACCCGATCTCGCACAGACAGCGTACAAGGTCAGATTCCGCGCCGTGTACAATGGTTCAGACCAATTCGGGTGGGGCCGTCTTCAATACACGGAGCGTCGGGGGCGTGCTTCCGTACTCGCGCAGACATCATGTACAACTAATGCTAGAACCCACAACTAGAACCCCTGAATATTGAACAGAGAGAGTCAACCATGTTCCGATGTTCTTTGTTTTTACTGAACAGATTCTGCACAATGTAGATGATGCTGAGCCGTCGATGATGGCTGCCTTTGGTAAAGAGTTGGGTGACCCGCGCATCCGTCTCCGCCATGAGATCATCCAGAACCCCCAAGGTGTCCGGTTCCAAATCGGCCAGGTTGGGTAGGCCTTCAACGAACGTGATGTGGGGCATTGCTGCATATGCTGCCTGCCATTCTCCATAACACCACACAACTCGGGCAATGGGTGGGGTGATCATGCTGTCGGCGTGTTGAAGGAGCTTCCTGACGAAGTGCGTTTTGCCGGAGCCCGTCGGTCCTGCGATGACGCAAGTGAAGGGATGTTGCCACCGAGGGTCCATGGTTGGAGGTAGATCCGCTGTCGTGGTAACCCGCTCTTGTAAATTTGGTACGAGTGAACTGGGGTGGTGGTGGGTACAACAACAACGTCGGTCGCCGTTGTCGATGGGCGTTTACTGTGAGCGATGAAATCCGGTGTGTTTTCAGACGTAGTGGATGTACTTGGTGTAGGTGTTGACTATTCTCGGTGTGGAGCTCGATGTGGCTTGTACACGTGGTGTGGTGGTGATGACTGGGCTCGTTTCGATCACGGGGTTGACTGGTGTAGAGAAGGTGTGTAGACTGGTTAGACTGTCACTCACAGCTGGAGTTCTAAATTGGTTAAGTAGATTGCTGAGATAGGCTACGTCATAAAGTACACCTCCGTACAACACACTCAGCAGGTTTAGTAATATCACCACAAAGCCCACTTGCGCGTTTTGGGAGACGCTGTGTTCAGAGGCAGCTGCTGTTTGTCCATAGCACCGTGGTTGAAAGTGGAATGAAGGATGACGGTAGTGTGTCTGGCTTTATAGTCGTTTCACCTGGTTGGCGGCGACCCAGGAATTGAAGGAACTGGGCCAGCCTTGCGAATTGAAACGGTTTGCCACGTCGACGTCCCGTTTTCAAAATCTGCTCCACCGTGTAGTAGTCTTGCTTTGTTTTTACGACAGGCTGTAATTCCGTTTCGTAAAACGTCGCTAGCAACGGTTCCCCTTGAAGATCTTCCAGTTCATAGACTCGCTGCTGTCGGGGTAGGCGCCGTTTGATCAGGAAGTGCTTATCGCTCCAGTTGGGCAAGTAACTTTTCTTAAATTGACCTTTGACTTTACTGATCCGAACAGGGTTCCCGACCTTGAACACCTCCTTCGGCGTTCGCTGCGATTGCCTGAGGTACAAGACACGCCGGACTTGGGCTTCATTGCGTTGGATCACGGTAATGGGGGCTCTCTGTATATTCCGGTGATAGGCTCGATTGTAACCACTCACAAGTTTCGGGAGAACATCGATGTACCGCCTTGTATTCTTATAGGTGAATTATTTATACATGCGGTCTTTGAATGTCCTGTTGAACCTTTCCACAACGGAAGCCTTGGTCTCGTTGCACGTATGGAAGAGAAACTGTTGAAACGGTCTGTTAAGGAATTCCTTGCCTTCGTCGGTTTACAAATACAAGGGTTTGCGCCCGGTCTTGAAGATGTCCTTGAACTCCGCTATGAGATTCGCCCCCGTTGTCGTCCGGATGGGTACCACCCACGCATACTTCGACAGGATATCGATGCACGTCAAGATATACCGATTTCCATCGTTGTGTTTGGCAAAGGCGCTCATATAGACCAAATCCGCTTGCCACTGGGCATCTATACCACCCACGATGATCCGGTTCCGTAGGAAATGGCGACGGACAGATCGATGTAAGGTATAGGTGTCTTGTTTTTTTAACCAATCTCGGACTTGGGCGCGTTGTATCCCCTGGGGTTTGGCCGCTCGATAGAGAGCCGACAATGCACTATAGGCCGCCGGACTGTCGGGACTGTAGTATAAGTTATCCAACACATTCTCCCAGCTCTTCATGGTGACAAATGATGATGGACCCTGGCTCTATCGTTTATATATAACGGGTATATCTTGGGCCGGAGTTTCTTTCTGATTTTCTTCGTTGGCTTCTGCCAGCACATTGTCCATGGTAAATGACCAGTCCGACTCGTCTGATGACCGCTCTTCCTCCGTAAGCACTTGATCTACATCTGCCACGGCATCTTCCGATGCAGACCATAGAACAGGGTGAAGTGTAAAATTCACTGTACTCCCATCTAGCCGAGCCAATTGAGCAAAGAAGGGGCCGCGTCGGATGCACACATCGTGACACAAGTGGATGAGGTCGCCGTCCAGTTCACCAGACAACACCCGTTTGGTCCAGCCCTCCCGGGACAGACGAATGTGAGCCGGGCACGGTTGCGTAGGGTCCGCATCACGGATGTCTCCCACCTCCTCCATGATATCGACCGTATCCGCATAGACGTGCAGGAAGACCTCGGGGTTCAAGCTGAGAAACGCCCGTATTATATGCTCCGTCATGGTCAGTAAGTGAATGGTACAAGATTTGACTGTTTCTCGTATTTATAGGGAGAAAAAGTTTATGACGTGAGATCAAAGGATCGGGTGGTCATGTTACTGGGCTGACTGAGTCTAGCCGGATAATCAATGGCATCGTCGTATGCCTCCGCTTCATTGCTAGGTTTGGTAATTTGTTCATTGGGTTCTGCCGCCGCTTCTCTCAGGGCACGAGCCCACTCCAACTGAACAGCTGACCGCTCGTCCGGTGTAAACAGCTGGTCCACGATAGGCACCACTTTCTCGAAGGCTATCCACAGATCGTGGTCTAGGGTGAAGCCTCGCGTAGGGTCTTGGTAACGGCCCAGGCGTGGGAAGAAGGGTCCACGGTGCACGTAGATGGCATTGTCTATGTGGATGAGGTTTGCGTCGAGCCCACCCCTCAACACCCGTTTAAATTTGGTCCAGCCGTCACAGTGTAGGGTAACCGTATTCGATATGGTCTCAGCGCGCGACCAGCAAACATCTCCACGGTCTTCAACGATGGTGACTTTATCTTCATAGACGTGTAACCCAACCTGGGGTGTAAGGGGAAGGATGTCTCGTAGGACTGGTGACATGGTTGATCCAATTACGAACGGTAAATGACACACACTCTGACTGTCTCTCGTATTTATGGTCAGGTCCCTCGGTGACATGGTTGACCCAATGACGAACGGTGAATGACGCACACTGTGACTGACCCTCGTATATATCGGTTACACATGAGCGCATCTGTGGAGGCTCTGAAGATTCAATTCTTGGACCAATTCTCTTCCTGATTTACATTAATGACATCAGTAATGTCTCTGATGTGTTGAAAATCATACTATTTGCTGATGACACGAGTACATTATACTCGCATAAAGACCTTTTACAAGCTATTAATATTATGTCTCTGGAACTAGAAAAACTGTACAGATGGTTCTGTTGTAAACGTTTATCGCTGAGTATTCATAAAACAAAATACATGTTAATAAAATCTATTACAAATAAAAACAACCGCGAAGATACCTTGCCATTATTAATATCTGGAACACAAATTGAAATGGTAGAGAAATTCAAATTTTTAGGTGTTATTTTTAATAACAAACTGAATTGGATTGATCACATAAATTATATCTGCAAAAAGTTGTCTAGAAATATTGGAATAATAAATTTCATAAAACATCAATTAACAAAAAAACTCTATATATTCTGTACTATTCGTTGATCTTTCCATATTTATCCTACTGTAATATTTTATGGGGAAATACGTACGCTACTCACCTACACCCATTGCTCCTACTTCAGAAGAGGGCACTACGAATAATTACTTTATCAAATAAACTAGACCATACAGAGCCTTTATTTAAAGAAAAGAAAATTCTACAACTTTGTAAATTGAATGCATACTCATCTCTTCTCCTCGCCCATAAAGTCTTTCATCACCCTAGTCAACTGCCCAAAAATTTCCATTGTTATTTTACCAAAAAATCTTCCGTTCACCACTACAATACTCGAGGTCATCAATTCAATTTATACAGGCCTATTTACCTGACTAACTTATCACTTCACACTGTTAAAATTGCTGGTCCTCGAGAGTGGAACAAATTACCCTACTTGCTCAAAGAAATTAATTCAACCTCCCTATTCAAATCGAAACTTAAATCATACCTGATTGAACACTGACCAGTTTCACAGCAGCACTTTATTGTTCATGAAATGTATCATGTGAAATACTCCTTGTATAATTATTTCTACTGGGATAGAACAAGCCTCATGAGGCTTTATTTCCGCCAATATTTAGTCTGTATAATGTTAATGTACATGGATTTATTTTATTGGTGAATAAATATTCATTCATATTCAAGAGCAGTTCTTTTTCTGTCGTCATTGCCACAGCGTCAGGGTCAATAGGGCAAAGACCATTACTAGGCCAACGAGCCGTCGCTGGTTCCGGCGTGAGCGCTCGTAGTCCGGGCATCAAGGATGGCTGTCGTAGTCCAGTAGTGGTGAGTGATAGCACACCTCTCCATCGAGTGCACTTTGTCGAGAACCGCTTCTGTGAACTCTTTCGGGATCTGGCGTCGCCCCTCGTTGTCGTCGCCATCTGCAAACATGGACCGAACGGTAACCCGTGAGTGAATTAACCACGGTCGCATGCTGTAAAATGCGAGTCGCATAGGGATGGGTATCCGTCATGGCTCTGCAACCGTAGAAATGGGGTTGTGGGATTCAGAGGGACGTGTTTTATAGACCATGTCACACATGCGCACCTATACGTAGCTCTACGGGTGTAGTCCGTGATACGTACTATTCTGATTGGTTAGTCCAAAAAGAGAGCAACAACAACAAAGATTACAGGTCAATCCTTTTATTAGCCCCTCCATCACAGCACATCGACGCTGGAGGAACCGCTATGGGTGTGTTTACATGCGGATGTTAAAGGTTAAAACGTTAAAAGTTAAAGCTCATGTCAGCGGTTAAAGGTCATTCCCGGTCACGTGACAGAAAACATGGAAAACCCCGGATGTAAGATGAGGACCCGGATGTAAAACCACAGTACCCGGATGGAAGACGGAGGAACGACGGGAAAAATCCAAATCCACTGCCCACACACACAAACACACACGCACACACACGCGCGCGCGCAATGCGGCTCAGTCGTACACCAGTACATCTCGGTCCTCGAGTTGGAGGTAGATGAACTGAGTGTGCTAATATAGATCACCAGCAAGCGTGCTATAAAAGGGGAGCGGCCTGGCCGTTTCATCCGACACTCTGTCAACCACCAAGATGTTCACTTGCACAACTTGCCAGAAGCAGTTTACTCGCCCAGATAATTTAAGACGCCACAAGGCCTCCACCCACAACGATGCACGGTATACTTTTATAACCTGCGCACGGTCATTCAATCGGGAGGATCCTTTACTGCGCCACGAACGCTCATTCCACGAGGGGACGACGGAACAATGTAATGAATACGGTCAACTCTTCAAACGACCCAGTCAGTTAAGACGGCATCAGCGTTTGATTCATGGTCCGTCATCACGGTTTGGGCGACAACTTCCCACTAAAGAGGCACCCAGGAGGGTCAGACCATGGAGAGTCTCCATGGTCAGACCTAGTGAAGATGAGCCCGGGGAGACGAATGCCACTGGTGATGCGATCACGGAGAGCCCGCCTATGCCCACAGTTTCTAGCATGACTGTTGCCAGTCATACGCCCGAAGACATCGAACATTTTCTGGAAGATGCAGTGGATGTTCCTAGCGATCAGTTACAGGACGCCCATCCAGTGAGTGACATCTATCGGCGCCAATGGTCCATGATACGGCACGTTTTCCACCGTCATCGCCCTATTCCAGATATCTACAATTTCCCACTGACCTCGCTCGTCTACGCAGCTACGTGGAAGCCATCTTCAATGACCAAGCTACGGTCTTAAGATTGAATGTCGCTTTCGGGTACATCTTACGTCACAAATAGACGGACCAGTTACGGTATTATTATGCCAGTAATTACAGCCATGTGTTTGACCAGCCGATCACACATGAGCGCATCTGTGGAGGCTCTGAAGATTCAATTCTTGGACCAATTCTCTTCCTGATTTACATTAATGACATCAGTAATGTCTCTGATGTGTTGAAAATCATACTATTTGCTGATGACACGAGTACATTATACTCGCATAAAGACCTTTTACAAGCTATTAATATTATGTCTCTGGAACTAGAAAAACTGTACAGATGGTTCTGTTGTAAACGTTTATCGCTGAGTATTCAGAAAACAAAATACATGTTAATAAAACCTATTACAAATAAAAACAACCGCGAAGATACCTTGCCATTATTAATATCTGGAACACAAATTGAAATGGTAGAGAAATTCAAATTTTTAGGTGTTATTTTTAATAACAAACTGAATTGGATTGATCACATAAATTATATCTGCAAAAAGTTGTCTAGAAATATTGGAATAATAAATTTCATAAAAACATCAATTAACAAAAAACCTCTATATATTCTGTACTATTCGTTGATCTTTCCATATTTATCCTACTGTAATATTTTATGGGGAAATACGTACGCTACTCACCTACACCCATTGCTCCTACTTCAGAAGAGGGCACTACGAATAATTACTTTATCAAATAAACTAGACCATACAGAGCCTTTATTTAAAGAAAAGAAAATTCTACAACTTTGTAAATTGAATGCATACTCATCTCTTCTCCTCGCCCATAAAGTCTTTCATCACCCTAGTCAACTGCCCAAAAATTTCCATTGTTATTTTACCAAAAAATCTTCCGTTCACCACTACAATACTCGAGGTCATCAATTCAATTTATACAGGCCTATTTACCTGACTAACTTATCACTTCACACTGTTAAAATTGCTGGTCCCTCGAGAGTGGAACAAATTACCCTACTTGCTCAAAGAAATTAATTCAACCTCCCTATTCAAATCGAAACTTAAATCATACCTGATTGAACACTGACCAGTTTCACAGCAGCACTTTATTGTTCATGAAATGTATCATGTGAAATACTCCTTGTATAATTATTTCTACTTGGATAGAACAAGCCTCATGGGGCTTTATTTCCGCCAATATTTAGTCTGTATAATGTTAATGTACATGGATTTATTTTATTGGTGAATAAATATTCATTCATATTCAAGAGCAGTTCTTTTTCTGTCGTCATTGCCACAGCGTCAGGGTCAATAGGGCAAAGACCATTACTAGGCCAACGAGCCGTCGCTGGTTCCGGCGTCAGCGCTCGTAGTCCGGGCATCAAGGATGGCTGTCGTAGTCCAGTAGTGGTGAGTGATAGCACACCTCTCCATCGAGTGCACTTTGTCGAGAACCGCTTCTGTGAACTCTTTCAGGATCTGGCGTCGCCCCTCGTTGTCGTCGCCATCTGCAAACATGGACCGAACCACTGCTCGGTAACCCGTGAGTGAATTAACCACGGTCGCATGCTGTAAAATGCGAGTCGCATAGGGATGGGTATCCGTCATGGCTCTGCAACCGTAGAAATGGGGTTGTGGGATTCAGAGGGACGTGTTTTATAGACCATGTCACACATGCGCACCTATACGTAGCTCTACGGGTGTAGTCCGTGATACGTACTATTCTGATTGGTTAGTCCAAAAAGAGAGCAACAACAACAAAGATTACAGGTCAATCCTTTTATTAGCCCCTCCATCACAGCACATCGACGCTGGACGAACCGCTATGGGTGTGTTTACATGCGGATGTTAAAGGTTAAAACGTTAAAAGTTAAAGCTCATGTCAGCGGTTAAAGGTCATTCCCGGTCACATGACAGAAAACATGGAAAAACCCGGATGTAAGATGAGGACCCGGATGTAAAACCACAGTACCCGGATGGAAGCAACCTCCCCACAGCGCATGCTCCATTTCGCAGGCTCCAATAACATCCCTGCCTCCAATAGCGGAAGTTGACCTTTACTACGTTGCTATGACGTATAGGGGAAACCAACCAACGCACGGTTCAGTTTGAATCCGACCAAACAACTCCTTTAGTGTTGCACATGAGCGAACTACTTTTCATATGCTCTGTCCAGATAAACAGGGAAAATTATCTCCAGATAATTCTTTTTAACGCTAGGTCAACGGAGGTATTATGCAGACTTGAAAAGTAATCAAAATTTTCGTTAAACATCTATTTTACTACATATGATGTCACTGCCGGCGATGTGCGCGAAGGCCCCGAATCCGGTCCAAAAATCTGACTGGTGGCTGGGGTGTTATTAGACCCCCAGCGAGGTGGTTTGGATGGAAGACGGAGGAACGACGGGAAAAATCCAAATCCACTGCCCACACACACAAACACACACGCACACACACGCGCGCGCGCAATGCGGCTCAGTCGTACACCAGTACATCTCGGTCCTCGAGTTGGAGGTAGATGAACTGAGTGTGCTAATATAGATCACCAGCAAGCGTGCTATAAAAGGGGAGCGGCCTGGCCGTTTCATCCGACACTCTGTCAACCACCAAGATGTTCACTTGCACAACTTGCCAGAAGCAGTTTACTCGCCTAGATAATTTAATACGCCACAAGGCCTCCACCCACAACGATGCACGGTATACTTTTATAACCTGCGCACGGTCATTCAATCGGGAGGATCCTTTACTGCGCCACGAACGCTCATTCCACGAGGGGACGACGGAACAATGTAATGAATACGGTCAACACTTCAAACGACCCAGTCAGTTAAGACGGCATCAGCGTTTGATTCATGGTCCGTCATCACGGTTTGGGCGACAACTTCCCACTAAAGAGGCACCCAGGAGGGTCAGACCTAGTGAAGATGAGCCCGGGGAGACGAATGCCACTGGTGATGCGATCACGGAGAGCCCGCCTATACCCACAGTTTCTAGCATGACTGATGCCAGTCATACGCCCGACGACATCGAACATTTTCTGGAAGATGCAGTGGATGTTCCTAGCGATCAGTTACAGGACGCCCATCCAGTGAGTGACATCTATCGGCGCCAATGGTCCATGATACGGCACGTTTTCCACCGTCATCGCCCTATTCCAGATATCTACAGTTTCCCACTGACCGACCTCGCTCGTCTACGCAGCTACGTGGAAGCCATCTTCAATGACCAAGCTACGGTCTTAAGATTGAATGTCGCTTTCGGGTACATCTTACGTCACAAATAGACGGACCAGTTACGGTATTATTATGCCAGTAATTACAGTCATGTGTTTGACCAGCCGATCACCATCATTAACCGGGCGTCGATAGATATACGATGCTGGAGAAACTGGACACTGTGGATCTCTTGAGATGGGCCCAACGTCAACGCCCCAAAACACAATGGGTCGTACAGAGGGTCACCAATGTTACGTTCTTCGTTACCAAGCTGACCAGCCACCTCCATCGGCTGAATGCGTCACCCTTGCACTGATAAATAGCATAACATGCCGTATATACTCTCTATGTCTACATGCTGATCGTTGACTTGAGCTCAGTAAACACACTTGTACCTAATATGACGGTGCGTTAAA
Organism: Hanleya hanleyi; assembly: GCA_036873755.1. Classification (NCBI taxonomy): domain Eukaryota; kingdom Metazoa; phylum Mollusca; class Polyplacophora; order Lepidopleurida; family Hanleyidae; genus Hanleya; species Hanleya hanleyi. Next base: position 74,144 of record JAVTVY010027096.1, read on the forward strand.
TAATAAAACATGGTGTTTGATATTTCAATTTGTTTTGCTGTGAACATACTAAACATACCAAGGGCGGCTCCCCCAGCCTGGGTATGATGTAACATTGGGGATAATAAACTGTTTAAACATTGCTGAACTTGTTGTTATTCACGACAACCGCTTTCCGCTATACTTGGATGAAATATATACCCCGATGTGATATAGTGCCCTTGCACACTTCCGAAACTTCCCTTTAACCCACGCGCGCACGCGTGCGGCTGGATAACCCGCGCGCGCTGCGGCCGGGCCGGGCTGGGGAAAACCCGGATGGAAATTCCGGACCATACGTCTAAGGGAAAATTGGAACACTTCTGTGTTTTGGTCATTCTGAAAACCGAAAGTGACGTCACACACTTGCGCAGACCCACCACAATGACCTGCGCAGTAACCTGCAAAAACCCGGATGTAAGATGAGTACCCTCATTTTACATGCACCCACCCATGCACAGGCCCCGATAAGCCCGGAGACCGATATTAGCCGGGGGAGCCCCGCCGTGTTCCGCTTTTTAAAAAAAATTTCTGGAGAAACTTTCACATACACCCACCTCGCCTCTCTCAGCAGGCCCCGATAAGCCCGGGGGACCGATATTCGTCCTTTGGTCCATGTTCCGCTTTTTATATTTTCGGGGACAAATCCTCATTTTACATGCACCCACCCATGACTTGAGTCATTGTAGGGGTAAAATCCGTGTTCCGGTTTTTATATTTTCGGGAGAAATCCTAAATTTACCTACACCCACTCCCCCACCCTACCTCTCTCAGCAGGTCCCGATAAGCCAGGGACCGATAATAGCCCTTTGGGATAGGGTTGATATAGAGTTTTCCCTTATTTTGGGGGTAAAGTCCGTGTTCCGCTTTTTATAGTTTCCGGACAAATCCTAAATTTACATACACCCACCCATAACTGAATGGCCTTGGAGGAGCGCTTCACTTTGGCACCTCACTCGACCCAATCAGTCCACTAGGGGCCCCTCTCGCCCCTGAAGATTGCCGAACATTCTCAAGAAAACCCACGTATTTGGGACTACTTTCTGTCAGCGGAGGCAGACCGCATCACCGCCAGACCGCATCACCGCGGAGGAATACATGCCCCAAGGTCACGCCCGATTCAGGCAAACCGGAAGTGACGTCATATCTGCGCAGAACACTCCTGCGCACACCTCCCCATGAACAAAACTTTCTCGCGCATGCGCACTGAACCAAATGCGCGGTCTGCGGGTAGTTGTATACTACTTATGCCACATGTATTATATGGCGTATAAACAGTTTGACTTGTGAATCTGTGTCTGTGTGACTGTGCAGTTATCGCATATAAAATGTCTCTCCCAATAATTCCGTGATGTTCATCAGTTGGTTGGATGTGGCCAAGGAACCATTCATTTTGTATTCTGATATTATTATGACAATCTGTCAGAAATTAACCCTCGGCGTGGCGGAAGGGTTAGACTAATATAAGTAATACTTTGAGCAGAGTTATTAACCCTATCCGGCCTGCCTAGGCCTGGGAGTGGGAGGATGAAGCTCTACCAGAAAATGTAAATAATCTGAGATGACAGTTTTATGGCGTCACAGTGAAGTCATTTAAAAAAAAAGGCATATTTTGGTCGATTATCTTGTCAGATTTTTCGATTTTTTTTTGTTAAAAGGTTTTCGTCGCACAAACGATAAATTAGCAAATAATATTCTGATGTGATATAAACTCGCAGAAAAGCATGATTTTTGAAGACAAATAACGTAAACATCACTTTTCTGGTACCCAGCCGTCATTTTGAATTTTCCCATGATCTTCTGGCGTCATGCAAGTAGGCTCAAAATGACCCCAATATGTAAACTACAAATGTCTCAGTTTTTTGTCGTCCCAGAGAGTTTGTTTTGTTTTAAACGTATTTTATTGCCGCATAAGAAGCAATTGGATTGGACACAAGTTCTATCAACTTAGAACGTCCTCTTCTTCATGGTTAACAATTACACAAAAACAAAGGCATATATACAACATGGACAGACATTGAAATACAACAACGATGGTGACCATAAAGTACAAAACATACACACACCCAGATTGGGGAGAAGAAAAGGTGGTGGGGGTGCTTCTGAAGGGGGGAGGGATCCTGAATATCAAATATAGTGAATATATGCTTGCAAATGCGTAGCATACTACTTTCTTAGCTGGGACACCTGGAACTTTATACATACAATATGGCGCAAACAAACAAACAAAAGAACCATAATTCTTGAAGTTATGTAAATCTTGCGGATTTTTTGATAAATTTGTCCACAATTTTGAATACCGGTACTTCAATATTGTTTTTGTATGATAAGCTTGAATCACCCATCAACAGCAAGTTTAAACTAATAGGCGCAGGTGGGGATATCAATAAGATGGGTGCGGAGAAAATTTATGGGTGGGCGGGGGGGGGGGGGGGGGTGGGGTGGTGACCCGATAGGGTTAACGGTTTTCGCTTGTCAAGAGATAAATTTCACTTATTCTGATCAACATTGTTGCTATTTGTTATAATATACCGGGTACTTTTCAGTTACTTGTTGCTGGTCAGTAGATACATTTTATTCACTTTATCACCTTTGTTGCCAGTTGAGAGATAGCATACATATTTACTTTCACTTATATTGTTGCTTTTCAAGAGCCCAACTGTCAACGGACTATACCATCTTGTGGGCCCAGGTCTAATTGTCATGCTTGTCGACATAGCCTACGTAGGTTAGACGTAAGCCAAGAGCCTACTAAAGCCCGGCGCACACGAGAGATGTCAGCTGAGCTAACGGCCTCAGTTGCCTGTCATCTCAGAGGCTAGCTTCCGTGTGGTTTCAGCGCACACGGTGAGCAAAAGTTTCACGAAATTAATTTCAGTTTCGTCTTAACGTCTTCTTCAGACCATTTTGAAGAGTCGTGCGTAGGAATGGCGTGAAAATAACATGCGATTCATTGGCCGGTCCAATAAAACTGCTGAGCTGTTGGCTTGCGTTCGCCGCACACGCTCACAGGGGCTCGTTACCGTTGTTAAATGGTTAAATAGGTTGATTATAGGGGGGGGGGTCGAGGTCGGTAATAAAAGCCTCTTTTATTACCGACCTCGACCCCCCCCTATACTCAACCTATTTAACCATTTATCAACGGTAACGAGCCCCTGTGCACACGCTGAGGATTTGGCCTCGCAAGGCGAAATTATCAAACAAGTTTGATATCTATTTCCCGGCCTCGCGAGGCCAAAAACTCACCAAAAACTGCCCGCACACGAGAGCTAGCCCCTTAGCTGACAGGCAATTGAGGCCGTCAGCTCAGCCGATAGCTCTCGTGTGCGCCGGGCTTAAGGGTCTGGTGGTGGTCAGGGGCCTCAGGTTGGTACCCGACTGGTCAGGGGCCTCAGGTTGGTACCCGACTGGTCAGGGGCCTCAAGTTGGTACCCGACACATCGCTTTCCACTGATGCATTCACTCACAAAGATGTTATTTTCAATGTTTTCCTCTTTGTAAGCATATTATCCTATGTGGCTTTGGACTTCGTCCTTTCGAATGGGTTGTTTGCCAGACGCTTGGGGTATTCCTGGAGTATACTCCTGGGTAATAGCACGGTCGATAATTTATGTAGAAGATCACGAAAATTCTCTGGGCTTGAAGTATACTGTCATATTGTCCCTGATTGAAAACTCCCCGTTTCATGAGAGATGGATTGTGGACTGCGGTTTGAAGGCCATCATTTTTAAGACGTGCGTACAGCTAGTTACGAAATGTATAGTCACTAATTCTCTTAATGTTCCGCGGAAAAGCAGATTCGATCACATGAATACTATTAGGCCGATACCTATCGTAAAAATCTATTAGTATTTGAAATTAGACAATAAAGCACCGCTATATTTGTCAAAATATATTGTTATTATATTTACCGTATATTGTCCATTTGTACTGAAGAAAAAAATAGTGATTTGCTCCACGGTGTTAGGAAAGAACTTAACATTACAATGCCAGTATCTCACCACGAGCAGTGTGCTTGACACAAGTGTTACAATCACGTTGAACGGATAGTTTGTCTACTTTATAAACATCTGATTGCGTAAACCAAAATGATACTTCGGACTTGTACATAATATATTATCCTTGTCAAATATATTACAAGAATTACAAGAGGAAAGACGCCAAGAAACCAATAAGCCTATTTTGCCCGCTCATTAAAACGAATCCATGTAGGCCTATGTATAAAATGTCCCAGAATGGCAGTAAACTGTGTTGTCTATTTGTTCATACAAGATTGAGCGGTTTTTGCAAAAAAATAAATAAATGAATAGAATAAAATAAAAATAAACATGAAGCTGCGCTATCGAAACCCCTCGGCTCTGAACCCCAGCTATTATAATGTAAGGGTGTCTCTACCAATTGATTGGCTTGTGGGAAGAAATATTTACCCCTGGTATTGTAAGTGTACTTTCTTTGAAAAAAAAAATTTGTCTAAGAGAATAAATCAATAAATCAGTCATCCAATCAATAAATAAATGTGATAGTATACTAACATGATATAGAAATAATATGCAAACTTAACATAGGAATTAGTGGATTTTGTTAGACAAGGGGCATAACTCTGCAAAATACTTTCTGACACGACTCATTTTCGATAGGCATCTAGTGTCATTTTCAAAACAGATTTGCAGGCAATCTTCGCATTGTGTAAGAGAATAAATCAATAAACCAGTCATCCTATCAATAAATAAATGTGATAGTATACAAACATGATATAGAAATTATATGCAAACTTAACATAGGAATTCGTGGATTTTATTAGACAAGGGGCATAACTCTGCAAAATACTTTCTGACACGACTCATTTTCGATAGGCATCTAGTTCAGGTCAAGAGAAACAACTGTATCACGTTAGGATGTTGTATATGGAACGGTTCTGAAATTATCACAATAACAAATCATAAATGGATTTTTATTTGTAAAAAGGGGCATAACTCTGCAAAATATTGTCCGAGATGACTCATTTTCGATAGGCTTCTGATTTACGTGAAGATAAATAGATGTAACAAGTTTGGTTGCCATGCATGAAACGGTTCTGTAGATATCGCGGTAACGGACGGACGGACGTACGGACGGACGGACAGCCGTACATGATGACGACAATACCCCTAGGCCAAAGTTGGCCGAGGGGTAAAAAATGATGAAGTTAAGGACTAAATATAACGAAAGTTGAGAGGAGAATAGCTGGCATAGTCCAAAAAATAAAATTTTGGGCGTCGACCAAATATGGAGTGGACAGCGATGATGAACGAACGATTGAAGCCTATATCTGTATAAAAGAACGCAGTCTGTATATTATTTTATTATGACTGAAGAGAACGAGCCCACGTTGTATCTATATCCCCTCCTCTTGCCCCTCTGAAAAAAAGGCATCAAACACTCGACCTGCTTACTGGTCTGATTGAATCACTGTGGAGAGTTTGTGAGCGTGACTCTGCTAAATATTTCGGCTGTAATAATCGGTGAACGATGTCCGCTCTAACAAACACTAAGGGGGAATTTGTGAGGAAAGCTTCCGCCTTCAGAAACTGGATTACAGGTAATTAAACTGAAGAGATAGACTGATATGGAACCTTATGATTAATGCTGTTTAATAACCAGACTCGTTACAGGGATTGTGTACACCATAGGCCTACAGCCGTAACGTCATACCAGTATCACGGTCATCAATGACCCATGACAGTTGACACACCAACACAGGTATCGGTATTTTCATAACAACCCTTTGATGACAGTGGCTGCTGCTGCGGAGTGGGCAGTCCAGTGGAACGTCTGCATTGTTTGACCTACGGGTCGTATACCCTCGTCCCATATTGCAGTCTACGGTTTAGCTGCATATTTAAGGGGCCGTATTCAAGTTACGGAACGGGTAGGCCTATAGATCTAACTAATATACCGGTACAGATCTAATTACAACGCCATACCATAAACATGATATTTTGGCGTGGATGAACAGTATGGGAGAATACGCTTTGGTATAATGCCAAGCCGTTTTGGTATTTATTCGTTTATTTTTTATATCAAACTTTTTTTTTCTTTATGTCAAATGTCTTGTTCATTTTTAAGTCATCTCACGAACGTGTTCACACTACCTGTTAATAACTTATTAGGCTGAGAAGAAATTATGAAATAAAAACACCATACTATGATCTGTAGAAATGTGTCATTTGTGTATTTACCATGCATCGTTGGAGTAGTAGGAAAAACAACCAATTTTCATAAAAAGCTCATTAGATTGATTTCCCCACAACTTTAATTTACAATATGAAAAAGAACTTCCATAATTCTTGCAGAACATGAAAATGGGGGTCGCCATACTTCTTTTAAATAACAGCAGTTTATCAAGTAGATCTAAATGGAGACTTTCCAGGAGATGGGAGGGGGTAAGGGAAGGGAATTGGGGTGAAAGTGAGAAAATATTCTTGTGGATCACCTCCAAGCCAGGCATTTTTAAGGCTGCCTCTTTGCTGGAATTGGTACAAGTACGAATCCAAAAGCAATATCTCTAGCTTGAGGAGCATCCTTCAATGTCTACCCGACCATTGAATATGGCAATCCTATGGCAAGCCATTAGAATTTCCGATATCGGAAATAGAATTTCCGATTTCGGGAATTAGAATTTCCGATACCGGAAATTCAGTGACAATTTCCGATATCGGAAATAGAATTTTCCATATCAGGAATTCAATTTCCGATATCGGAAATAGAAGTTCCCATATCGGAAATTGTCACTGAATTTCCGATATCGGAAATGAAAACTCTGGAAGCTTTACGAAAACTGTTCCCGACAATTTCCGATATCGGAAAGTGAATTTCCGATATCGGGAATTGAATTTCCGATATCGGGAATTGAATTTCCGATATCGCGAATTGAATTTCCGATATCGGGAATTGTCTCAGAATTTCCGATATCGGAAATTGCAATTCTCAATATTGGAAATTCAATTTCCGATATAGAAATTCTAATTTGCACCCACATTTTCATTGGACAAATTTGACTTTGGAACGGCCATGAATAGGTATAAATGGTTCTGTTGAAGCAAATATCAACATTTTAATCTTTTATCATCCTAATGTGAGATGTCTGGATATTACTGTTAGAAAATGCAGCCTTTTCTTAATAATTCCGAAAATCTTGATGTTATAGCTCCATGATAGGTACATGGACATGAATGTGTTACAGCTCATATTATGGCTATAATCCTCATGTTATAGCTATAATCCTCATGTTATAGCTATAATCCTCATGTTATACATGTAGCTATAATCCTCATGATATAGCTCCATGATAGGAACATGGACATGAACATGTTATAGCTCATGTTATAGCTATAATCATCATGTTATGGCTATAATCCTCATGTTATGGCTATAATCCTCATGTTATAGCTCCATGCTAGGAACATGGACATGAACATGCTATAGCTCATGTTATAGCTATAATCTTCATGTTATAGCTCCATGCTAGGTACATGGACATGAACGTGTTATAGCTCATGTTATAGCTATAATCTTCATGTTATAGCTCCAAGCTAGGTACATGGACATGAACGTGTTATAGCTCATGTTATAGCTATAATCCTCATGTTATAGTTATAATCCTCATGTTATAGCTATAATCCTCATGTTATGGCTATAATCCTCATGTTATAGCTATAATCCTCATGTTATAGCTCCATGATAGGAACATGGACATGAACATGTTATAGCTCATGTTATAGCTATAATCCTCATGTTATAGCTCCATGCTAGGTACAGGAACATGTTATAGCTCATGTTATAGCTATAATCTTCATGTTATAGCTCCATGCTAGGTACATGGACATGAACGTGTTATAGCTCATGTTCTAGCTATAATCTTCATGTTATATCTCCATGCTAGGTACATGGACATGAATGTGTTATAGCTCATGTTATAGCTATAATCATGTTATAGCTCCATGCTAGGTACATGGACATGAATGTGATCTACTCCCTTGCTTTCAATGCCAGATTGATTTTTCAGAGCTCCAGAGAGACAAGGATATTTGGTTATTAATGCACAAATGGTAATTGGAGAAAAAATTACTGTTGTTTGGACATCAGCATTCATATACACTAGTATTATAATCGGTTTCTAAAGATTGCCTTGATTTTTCTAAAGTGGTGGTGGGGTAATTTAATGAGGAATTGAAATTATAGGCCCATTCAACTTTCGTTATTATTTGCACTGGTAGCACAATTTAATTGGAAAGTGAAATATAGAGCACTATATATGTCTATATATTGGGGTTTTTTGCAGCTAATTTACAAAGCTGTCGAGCTAGCTATGAAACTTAGCTTAATTTTTCTGGGTCTATTTGAAGCATTATAATGATCTGAATTGATTTATTTCCAGCTGATGGTTCAAGTGGATTCAAAGCCCAGTCTGGTCGTTACCACATCTATGTGTCACTAGCGTGTCCTTGGGCACACCGCACACTTATTGTACGTAAACTGAAAGGCTTGGAGGACGTCATCTCCGTGACTGTGGTGGATTGGCTCTCCACTGATAAGGGCTGGGCCTTTACTGACAAGGTCTGTACAAACATGCTACATTCACTTCATTTATATTATGACTGAGCACATATATATATTTCTCAAGTCAGATTCAATGAGAGGAAACTCAAGTCATTGGTCACAATCATGGGAGGTAACTCAAGTATTTGGTCACAATCAGGGAAGGTTTTAAGTCATTTGTCACAATCAGGGGAGGTAATTAAGTCATTGTTATATCAGCAGAGGTACAAGTCATTGACTCCCAAGGCCACTTAATTCATGAGTCACAATCAGGGGAGATAAATGAAGTTGATAATTGAAACGGAAGCTTTTGAGAACCTATATTTTTCTTGATTACCAGATGACTTCTCTTATGTTTCAGAAACCCAAATGTAGTCTGGACACAGTAAACAACTGCAGTTACTTGCGAGAGGTCTACAACCTAGCAGATCCTGGTGAGATATTATTTCATTTTTTTTCAGAAAACTAAACTTGCTTAATACATAATTCTATCTTTATGATCTCTACATGCAAAGTTAGTATATTAGTTCATTGTACCATATAGTTCTGCAGATTGAGAACATTGTACCATGGTAGTTCAGAGTTACCCGGTAGTACATTGTACCGTGGTAGTTTAGAGTCAGTACACTAGTTCTGCATAGTGAGTATGTTGTACTGTAGTAGTTCTGCAGATTGAGTACATCGTACAATAGTAGTTCAGAGTGAGTACATTGTACTGTAGTTCTGCATATGGTCATTCCGGTATGTTGTTAAATACGTTCCTCACTGAGGAACACATTGACCATAGGTGTATTTGCATAGCATGACATCGCATTAGGTAGTCTCCCTTCGATCGTGTACTGACACTGTGATGGAGGATTGAAGAATTACCAGTTATCTCCCTTGAAACAATAATTTCCCACCATTTTTAGATAACTGCTGTGTCAGGCAATTTAGAAGTTTCGTGACCCCCAAGTTTTTTTTTTAATTATTAATTTAGCAGATTAATATGTAACTATTCTGGAAGTATTAATAAATTCTGTTGTTGGAAACATATAAATTAATCTAGTCTTCTCGATTATTGGGGTGGGGCGGGGGGAATATTTACATGGAACTGATATTTATTTGGACCAGTTCCAAATGTAGAGATTATGTGAACATGAACATAGAACTTTTATTGACACTGGGTCATATGTGTCATTCGAAAAAAAAAATGCTGTTATGGCATAGTAGAGCTCAAATGTGAGCTCGATGGCCTGATAATTTTTCTATCCAACTGAATTTGTATCTTCTCAGGGTACATTCATGTGAAATTTGGAGAAATTCTGACACTGACTTTTTAGGATGAGGATCATCCTTTACAGAAACTCAGAATAATATATATGGTCATTGTTAGTTGATTGTTTGTTTCTCGTGATCCTTTTGCATCTAAATTTTAGGCATCTTCACATTTCAAGATAAATGCTACGCTAACGTTCCATCATTTACCTTGACATTCTGAATAGAGTAAATTGTTCAAACCGGAAATTGCACGTGATGTCATATAGCCAATCAAGATATGAGCTTACCAACACCGTGCAGCGAGGATTTTCTTTGATGTCTGCCCGTGTGGTTTCCATTTTTGGCAAGTGGTGGTTGTATTGAATTTTTAAGAGGTCGTACATTGCACTTCTCCTAATATGGACCACGGAATATTTATAGAGCGATGACATCACCAGTCCCGTATTCTGATCAGACAATGTGTCGTGTTCAGTCAAGGCAACACGTGTAGTGGTCGGCTTGGATATGGGAAGATGAATTTTAGGGAAAAATAATTAAAATTCATGCGGGATTTAAGATTTTCAAGTGAAAAAGATCTCCTTTTCTTCATATTTACATGCATTTGTTTTGCAGGATCCATAATTAATACTGAATAATTATCGAATGTAGCATGTGTGTGGTCACAAGAAACAAACAATCAACTAACAATGGCCTGAAGTGATACTTCAGCATGTTTTGTCAGATTACGATGTTAAACAAGACACATTAAATCTCTTTCATCCTTTACCACCTTAATCTGTCACCCTCAGCATACGAGGGGAGGATCACTGTACCATGTTTGTGGGATAAAGAGAAGAAAACCGTTGTCAATAATGAGTCTAGTGAGATACTCCGGATGTTGAACACAGAATTTAATGAGTTTTGCAAGACGGACAAGCAGAGACAACTGGACCTTTATCCTGAACCTCTGAGGAAGGAAATTGAAGCTGTAAATGAGTGGATATACCCGTAAGTGAAGTCATGTGAATTGACGAGTTGAATGTGTACATAATGTTGCTAGCCTAAAGAGAACCTGTGTGAGATTTATTGTGCTAAATTCAGGCCTTAGCCTAGGTTAAAACATAAAGCTAATAGAAACATAAAATTTGGTACTGGCATCACTGTATTAATTGGTTTCATTCCCTTTCAGATGCACAAAAAGTTGATGGTAAAGTGCTTTTTATTCCGAATTCTATTTTCAATATCGGAAATTGATATCGGGAATTCGAATTTTTCATATCGGAAATTCAGTCACAATTTACGATATCGGAAATAGAATTTCCCATTTCGGGAATTCAATTTCCGATATCGGAAATAGAATTTCTCATATTGGAAATTGTCATGAAAGCTCTGGAAGCTTTACTTAAACTAGAATTGAATTTCCAATATCGGGAATTGAATTTCAGATATCGGAAATTGTCTTCGAATATCCAATATCGGAAATTGCATTATCAAAAAAAATCGGGAATTGCAATTTTAATTCCGATATCGGGAATTCAATTTCCAATATCGGGAATTCAATTTCCAATATTCTCGAATAAAAAGCACTTTGGCTTGCCATACAATTGTAGCTTCTTTATATGAATCATTTCCGTATGAATGAGAATCTATAAAGAAATAACATGGATTTCAATGAAATTTAATTGTTCAGTCAAAAATATGGACTCAACATGCTGTAATTAGAGCATTTCCACAAAGTGGATGCTCTTATGTTTTCATGAGAAACGGCTCCGCCGGATCCACCGGCGCCGCCGCCGCTATCTCCATAGGCCTGGGAAAAATTTCTGGTTGTGTTTTGATAGCCGCTGCTCACCACTAGGTGGCGTTGTAGTCAGAGCATAGGTGAACCTTTATGTGACGATTTCGTCTGAACGACTGGTTTGATTTCTATGAAATTTTATTACAATGGTGTTGAAGGATAGGCAATGTGCTGAAAAGGTTTTGGTGTAGTTGGCATAATTTTAAAGGCACGTTTTTTGCATCTCAAAAAAAGAAGTTTTTCGTGAATTGAAAATTTACCAATTCGCTTGGAGAAATATTTAAAAATTGTTCTATTCTAGGTTTCCAAGCATAAATATAGGATTGCCACATGATAATTCCCTTTCGGCGCAAACCAAATTGTCATTTAAATGAAAAATCTCAATTATTTGACTTGACGGCAAAACCTCCATAACCATTATCATGATTAAAGTTTTTGCCATTGAACTCTTTGTGCCATCTTCCTAGGGCTTTACATTTCACCTGCTTGTTTTTCGTGGTATTTGGTCATCACTAGGTGGCGCTATAGACATGAATTCAAGTAAACTTGTGTAACGCGATATCTTCTAAACAACTTGTTTGATTTCCATGAAATTTGGATATAATGATCTTGCAAGATAAGCAAAGGACTGATAAGATTTTGGCGAAATCAAGGAGGCGCGTTTTTGCATCCCAAAATAAGATTTTTTTTTGACAAAATGGAAATTTACTTCTTTGAATCTGGGAAAAATAATTCTCGTTTGCTGAACATGAATATAACATTCCCAGTGTTATAATTCAGATCCCTTGTAAGCCCAATGGCCTTTTTTTTGAATACGTGAAATTCTCATGACTCCAGTCCAATGTCTACATCCCCCAGGCCACATCTGGGGATTTTGCTTCATCTTGTGATTTTGTAATATTTGTTCATCATTGGGTGGCACTATACACAAAAGGTAAATTTATTGGCACTTCATGATGTTTATTATCGTGATGTTGTTGGACAGACTAAGGATTTCAAAGAATTTAATTTTTTTCTTTTTTCTTTTTTTTTTAATGACTGACATTGCTTTAGGGCCACCTCCCATACGAATTTTGCAGCCCATCAACAAAATGCTTTATTTATATTTCATTAAACAGTCTTTTTTTACAATTCATAATTTTATTAACATTATGGTTCAAAAATGGATTGACAGGACATTGGTTCTGCTAGCGCTGGCATAGACATGTGGCAATGGGGATATTGACAACTGAATGTATCTAAATCTAGACTACATCAGGCCCTGCTTACACAAATAACTAAAATGCAACCAGGGAAAATATGCTGCTATACTGTATGGAGAATTGCAAGTATTCAAGGGAGCTTCGATTCAGGGCATTTTGGTCAAATAGAGATACATGTACTGTAACATTGATACCTGGCATGCCTACATATTGTATGTTGACCATTCAGCTACAAAATCTGAAGTGGTCGACTTATTGCACAATGCACTTTACATAAGGGGACTGGTGGACGCTTGTGTCAACAAAGTAAACACTTCACTCTCCAATACTTATGTAGTAATTTGATCCAATTCATTGGTATGGATATCCCAATTATATTTTGTTAGCCCCCAGTGGGGCCCTGAGCTTCCAAATGTCTGGAGATGCATTCTGGTCAATTTTCAATGAATAAAATCACAAATTATCACTCAGTTAATGCTCATTGATAATTCCCTTTCAGTGCTAACCAAATTGTCATTTAAAATGAAAAATGTCAATTATCTGACTTAATGTCAAGACCTCAATAACCATTATCATGATTAAAGTTTTTTTCCATTGAACTCTTATAGATGTGCCATCTCCCTAGGGCTTTAGATTTCACCTGCTTGTCTTTCGTGGCATTTGGTCTTCACTAGGTGGTGCTATAGACATGAATGCAGGTAAACATGTGTAACATCATATCTTCTGAACAACGTGTTTGATTTCCAACGTGACTGACAAGATTTTGGTGGTGTTGGCGAATTATGGAGATGAATTTTTGCATCTCAAAATAAGATTTTGTTTTCACAAAAATGGAAATTTGGTTCTTAATCAGGGAAAAGTAATTCTGTTTTGCTGAATATGAATGTAACATTCCCAGTGTTATAATTCAAATGAACATTTTTTTAAATATATGAAATTCTCATGACTAGTTTGAATAAAATCACAAATAATCACTCAGTTAATGCTCAATTGTTTTGTTTTATGTGGAGGTCCCCAGAATTTATTTGAAACTCGAGATTGAAATTGCACATACCGTTGTATTTTTTTAACTGAAACAGTAGAAAGATTTTTGAAGTGGAACGTCTACATACCTGCTATATGGCACATCCCACCTGGGAAATGTTTACATGTTTATCTAATTGAAGTAATCCGTTGGAACCACTGATGATTTTCCAATAATAGGGAAGAAAAGCAACTCTGAGTAGGGATAACAATTTCAGTCTATATATTTCACTATTAGTTATAGCATCTTCAGCAGTGAGCAAAGTTACAAACAGCTCCATACGCACAGTATATATACAAGGCATAATGTGTTCTTAGCCAATACACATTTATGAATAGGTACATGTAAGGCAGTAAATTATGTCAGTCGGGTTGGACAGATAATAAAATGCTGTCATTTACAGAAATTGTTAAATGTTAAGCGATAACCTGACAGCGATCTACAAATGGTGTGATTCAGGTGATACAATACACACTCTAATTGATGAAAAGAATACATAATCTGCTTATTTGGCAAGAACTAAGTAAACCGTACACAAGTTTACTGCAGTGGGTATGTATCTACATTGAATATTTCTACATGTCATGAAGTTTGGATGAGGATTGTCATTTTGAGGACCCATTTTGAGATAATCTAGGTATAATTTTCTTGGCAATCCACATCAGAATTGATGGAAACATACAAATGTTGTAACTCTCATGTTTCATAATTGTATATTCCCATGTGAGTTACAACATTTGTAGGTTTCCATCAATTCTTGGATTGCCAAGAAAATTATACCTATATTATCTTAAAATGAGTCCTTATCCAAACTTCAGTACACGTAGAAGTATTCAATGTAGGTACATAACCACTATATCACCATACTTTATTCATTTATGTACAGTTTCCTTAATTCTTGTCAAATAAGCAGATAATGTATTGTTTTCACTGTCATCACTGTCGAAATATGGGTACCATGACAGAGTGATAGATCACACAGCCAGTGAAGGTTCCCATTTTCATTGAATGTCGTTATTGCCTAAGTAGTATTAGCAGCATTTTACAACAACAACAATTCGCTGACTTGCAGTGAAAAATAATAGTGAAAGGTATTTATTTTTTGTTGTTTGGCATTTTTATTTGCTGGCATTGTTTCAGATAGAATACAACAGCCTATTTCATACAATCAGGAATGAAAAGAGGGTTAAAATCTTTATGTTCAAACTTACGTAGAAAATATAAAAGTGGCAATTTTAAATTTTATTTTTATTCAATTTTTTAATGTCAGTGGCAGCCCTCCAAGTAAGTGGCGAACGCTCGTTCAGGTTACCAGGAGGTTACCGAGTTTGATTTTCCGGCGACCGTTTGTCCGTTCGCGATGTTAAGCTGTGATCGTCTGTGGATAAAATAAAAATACTGTCTGTTGTCACACAGGCCAAATTGGCCTTTATTGTTTGCTTGTTATTTCTTCATAACTGTAACACTTCAATCTGATTTCTGTATCCTCGACTGACCGGTTTGTTTTTGTTGAAAGATCGAATCAAATAAACAGGCTATTCATCGTACACGCAGTTTTACAAGTTACTGTCGCCCCGAAGGCATGGAAATTCCCCAGGTCGGAAACCCCGTTTCGTTTGATACTGCCGCAGCAAAGCCTGGTTCCCTACGATAAGTAGGTCAGTCGGGGTTTACTGAAACAAATCAGTCTGGTGTGCAGTGTGCGCGCATCAACGTGCATCGTACGTTTGACAGTTGGCATCTGCTGTGTTTGTTCAATACTTTGTTAGAAATGTCAACGAAATCCAGAGAAACTGAGAACATTTCTGAAATGACAGTTTCATCTCTTCTTCCTTTACAAAGTTCACAGTGAAGACAATATCACTAAGTGGAGTTGCAAAATTTGCAGTCGGCATTTTGCGGACATTCGTTCACAAGCAACACTTCACGGAAATTCGCTGGCTTGAATTATATCATACGCCGATGGCGTTGATTATGTACATAAAAGCAATGTTTCCAGACACGTAAAACCTGGATCTCTTCAAGCCTGGGCTAAAACCAATCTCACCGGCAAAGATGACAGTCAAAGTGAAAGTAACAAAACAACAACAACAACAACCACCACTCAAACCCCGGCGGCGAGACAACTGTTTGAAAAAAAATGCACGAACACAATATTGAAATCATATCAATACAGCATATTTAATGAAATGAAGGACAGTACTCAAGTTGTATGTAGTTTAATATATAGTTTTATTTCATCAGTACACAGGTAACTTCAGTTTTACTGTTTCAACAAAGCTGAAACCAAAACAGTTCAAAATATCAATTACAACTGACTATTCACTGAATTTTATCAAAATTGCTTCATTTAATAATGTATTATCATTGCTGTCAATTATGTGTTCAAGTCAGCCAAAAATTGAGAAAACCGTACAACAGCGACACTGACAATGACATCCTCACAATCACATTAATTTTGTAAAAAGTGCCAAATTTTAAATATTTCATGACAGTCAGTATCCATTCAGATGCTTCTACTGAAAAACATAAACTAACATTTTAGATGATATTTAATAATTAATTACATGTAAGAGCACAAAATTCATTTCGTACTATTTGCAATATCTATGAAGTACATGTAGACTAGCAAATAATACCTGCACCTGTACATACAAGCAATCAGTTTTACATGTACTAAAAGCAATATCTCGACTTCAGACTTTACAAAATTGAATGATTTAACATGATTGGAAGTGTCGTACAAGAATATTACATCTGAGTTAACACGGCCAAGCGAATATCATTTATCTCTTTGACAACAACCCAAAAGCACGCGCGGTAACCTGTTTTTCTGAACCGGGTTACCACTTCTTGTTTTGTGGTAACCTGTTTACAGGTTACCACAAACCATCCTTAATTGGAGGGCTGCTGAGTGGGCTCATGCAACGCAAAATAAAGTTAATGTTGCCTCACACTCGGTTTCTCCCATTGGTGAAGAAATCTCTTCTCAGAGGCACTTCTACCAGGGATGATTTCTGATTGCTCATCCTCCAGGGTTATGTTCCCCACCCTCTGTCCCATCCTAAAAAAAATTGCCACCCTTAATAGGGGGCGTGCCCAAATTGGGGAGATCTAAAGCCCTGTGAGTACCAAATTATGTGTTACAAAATGATCTGGGGAAATGCTCTTCGCCCATGTTTCACACGAGCTTTAATTACTATTAAAGTTAGACAAATATGGACTAAACATGCGGTCTTACTATTAAAGTTAGACAAAATTCAAAAAGGTTAACATTCAATTTCTTTCTTTATATTTTTACTGCATGTATTAGGCCTACTGATTAAAATTAGACACAAAAATATGGGTCCTTCAGCATATGGATTTCCATTAACTCAGTAGTTATATAAGTGCCATTAACTCATTAGGAGAAAAACACAAATCCCAATGGTAGAATTAGGCTGAAAATCGAGTGTAAATTTGCATTTTTCTGTCAGATATGTGAACTTATAGCTGTTGTTGAAAGTTTTGAGGAATATTCTAGATTCATTCGTTCTCAATGCGGGACTTGCACAATACAGGGTTCCGGCCTCGGCTGCTAGGATCGCTTTTGTCTTTATTTCCGTTTTATCCCACTTCTATCATCTGCTAGGCACAGCTGAGTAGGCTGGCAGATCGTTTCGCTTGGACGCGTAGCGGGCGATAACCCTCCGTAATAACCACCGCCCAGCCGCCAGGATCGCGGCGAACGACATTTCAGGTTTATCGAGAAAAAGTAGCCGACATGGAAATAGATCTGAAAATAGCAGCTACTGCGTGTTTGCTTTAAGGTACCGTATGTGGTTGATTTATATGATTCTAAGTTCAATACTTGATATAATCGATAGAAACATGTCGTAGTTTATTCCACTGTGCCGCCATGTTTGTTAGCAATGGCGAAAGACAAATATGCCGAATATAAAACCGGCCCGCAGGATGATTGAAATAGTATAAACGTTTCCGTTGGAATTCCCGTAGGTAAGCAAACCCTATAGCGCGAGATATCATACAGGTAGTTGTCATTTGAACTCCGCTAAAGTCAATAAATACCGCGACGTCGGCATTAGCGGACAATGGGTTTAGATGTGTATTCATGCCAGCATGCTGTACAAGAGAGCTCCAGCCGTTAGATCTCAGCAGGAATGGAGCTTTCAAAGCCGCCCTGAAAGACCAGCTCAGTGCCTAGCAGACGATAGAAGTGGGATAAAACGGAAATAAAGACAAAGG
Source organism: Hanleya hanleyi (assembly GCA_036873755.1). Classification (NCBI taxonomy): domain Eukaryota; kingdom Metazoa; phylum Mollusca; class Polyplacophora; order Lepidopleurida; family Hanleyidae; genus Hanleya; species Hanleya hanleyi. Next base: position 92,247 of record JAVTVY010027096.1, read on the forward strand.
CGATCCTACCGGCCGAGGCCAGAACCCTGTATTGTGCAAGTCCCGCATTGATATGAATGCTCATTTGTCTATGAATGTAGGTTTTGAGGGATATATCGAGTGACCTCCGTTGTTAACGAAAGGTAACGATTCTGACAAATCTAATTACATGTACTGGAACTTGACCATCATTTATATGACTGTCTTTCAGGGAAATCAACAATGGTGTGTACAGAGCTGGGCTCGCAGGCACCCAGGAGGCCTATGACACGGCTGTCAGATCCTTGTTCAAAGCCCTGGATAGGGTAAGTTTTTGCTGTGGAACTTGCACTTAATCCGACGGGCATCCCCAACAAGATATATAATAATTCTAATATACCTGAATATAGCTAGGGTCTGCCAGTGTATGAACATCTCAATCTGAGTTTAGTTGCTGGATGTAAGAATAATCTTTTCAAAATTATCATTGTTTATATGATATAGAAGCACATTTATGGACAATTTACAGGCATTCAAAACCTTTGCATTTCACCTTTAAAATACAAAAATGAACCAAACGATGTAGGTGTAACAACAGGCCTATAGCCAGGATATCTTGATGACACCAGGCGTGGTTCGCTGTCGATTCAAAATGGTACATCAGGGGATTCACAAGACAAAGGGAGAATAGGCAGGGGTTCATAGAAGTCACATCTTACTACTGTTAATAGCCTATAGACTGTAAAATTCGCTCAATAGGAAAGCCAAGAATCCTGGTAAACTCTCGGTTTAAAATGAATATTTTGACGTCTATATGAACTCCTGATAGGGTGATCCACTCCACATCTGAAAAGGTCATTTGTACGGGGAAAATAATATTTGTCCAAATGGGGTTCACATGAAACCCCTGAACCCCTCCTTGGCTATGGGCCTAGCTGAACAAGGTGAAATTGTATGGAAGTTGCTATAGTTGTCTTCACTATCATTTACATATTGACCTTATATTAACAGGTAGAGGCGATCCTCTCTAAACATCGATATTTGACCGGTAATCAGCTGACAGAGGCAGATATTCGTCTATTCACAACGCTTGTCAGGTTTGATATGGTCTACGTCGGTCATTTCAAGGTAAAATTATTATTCTTATATCCACTCGCATTCTGCGGATCTCTGGCAGTTTCTATCTACAGTCCCATTTTTTTTGCTCACTGGATACATTAGGGGAAAATGCTGTAATTGCAAAATTCAGGTCAATAGTTAAAAGATCAAGATAACAGAAAATCATTGAAAATCACATTCTTTTGCGAGGACACAAACCAAAATTTAAGTCTATAATTAGATCAAAGGTCAAGGTCAGCCTCAAAATCGGGAAGGTAATGAATTTCAGTCCATGCCATACAGGCGGCTCAGAGTGTGTTTGAAAGTGGGGGTGGGGGGTGTCTGAACTCTGTGCCCACATTAAATGCTGCATTCGTGCCACCTTACATAGGACTTATAACATTACTGTCTCGAAAAGGGGAGGGGGGGGGCTGAAGCCTGCCCAATTGCTATCTCGAAAGGGAGGGGGGGGGGGGGAGAGAGAGGGGCTAAAGCCCACCCGGACCCCTCTGCTGCACAGTCCATGCCATACTTTCAGTTCAGCGAGCTGGATTGTGATGAATAACTTAAGGTATATCTGAAGGTTATGCAAACAAGAAGACTATGATGTCAAGGTGATCGCTAGTCTCACACCGCTGAACTGGCTTGGGTTCCAGCCCTGCTGGTGCATGTTTGAAAGTTTTCCAGTTACTTGCCAATGGGCAGTGATTTTTAACTTTCCAGGTACTCCGGCTTCCTCCACCATTCAAGCGGACTGTAAGCATATAAGTGAATAACCTTGAGTCAAAATCAAGAATTCAATGAAAATCGCAACTTGTTGTTGTAGTGGATTTATTAGGGGCAAACAATGTGGGAGAAATCGAGGTCAAAGTTCAAGCCAATGTGGCCTCTGCAGGATCGCCTTCATTCGAATGTTGAGCAGGCATATACTGAAGCCATTTTTGCTCTTGTGCACATTTAAATAATATCCCAAGCATCAGATTTCAAAATTTGCAAATAATATCGGCTGGAGTTTGCATCTTTCCAATCTCAAATGATTTAGTCTGGTTCATAATGTTGCCTCTCCAATGAATTGATGATGAAGATCTACAAACAATTAATAGAGGGATTAAAAAGCCAGGATGTAACCCACCAATGGTGGCAGACGATTGATACGCCGTCTCATTAATATTTGAAGTTTAATTTTCTCGACTAGCCTTTATGCTGTATCAACTGATTTGTATGTTGATATGTTTGTAGTGCAATAAGAAGCGTGTCGTTGACTACCCAAACATGTGGGCCTATGTGAGAGATATATACCAGACTGATGGTGTGGGTGAGACAGTCGACCCCCAACATATCATGTCTCACTACCAGGTAATGTTGCACTGTAATGCAAATGGACTAGCTTATGATTAAAGGGTATTGTTACCTTTCATTTGGAGAAAAAATGTGACATTGGAAGTGAATAATGAACTGCACATGTACAATTAATGAACAATTGGCCTAGTATTAATAAATGGACCTGTATTAATGAATAATGGACCTGGTATTAATGAATAATGGACCTGGTATTAATGAATAATGGACCTAGTATTAATGAAGAATAACCCTAGTATTAATGAATAATGGACATAGTTTTAGTGAATAATGAACCTAGTATTAATGAATGGACCTAGTATTAATGAATAATGGAGCTGGTATAAATGAATAATGGACCTGGTATTAAAGAATACTGGTATTGTTGAATAATGGACCTGGTATTAATGAATAATGAATCTGGTATTATTGAATAATGGACCTAGTTTTAATGAATAATGAACCTAGTATTAATGAATAATGTACCAAGTATTCATGAGTATTGAACCTAGTATTAATGAATAATGGACCTAGTATTCATGAGTATTGAACCTAGTATTAATGAATATTGAACCTAGTATTAATGAATAATGGACCTAGTTTTAATGAACAATGGATCTGGTATTAATAAATAATGGACCTAGTTTTAATGAACAATGAACCTGGTATTAATGAATAATGGACCTGGTATTAATGAATAATGAACCCTAGTATTAATGAATAATGGACCTAGTTTTAATGAATACTGGACCTAGTATTAATGAATAATGGACCTAGTTTTAATGAACAATGGACCTGGTAATAATGAATAATGGACCTGGTATTAATGAATAATGAACCTAGTATTAATGAATAATGGACCTAGTATTAATGAATAATGGACCTAGTTTTAATGAATAATGGACCTAGTATTAATGAATAATGGACCTAGTATTAATGAATAATGGACCTGGTATTAATGAAGAATGGACCTGGTATTAAAGAATACTGGTATTATTGAATAATGGACCTGGTATTAATGAATAATGAACCTAGTATTAATGAATAATGGACCTAGTTTTAATGAACCTAGTATTAATGAATAATGCACCTAGTATTAATGAATAATGGACCTGGTATTAAAGAATACTGGTATTATTGAACAATGGACCTGGTATTAATGAATAATGGACCTGGTATTAATGAATAATGGACCTAGTAATAATGAATAATAGCCCTAGTATTAATGAATAATGAACCTAGTTTTAATGAATAATGCACCCAGTATTAATGAATAATGGACCTAGTGTTAATGAATAATGGACCTAGTACTAATCATCAAAACTGTCAATAACAACCATTAAATTCAGCTATCTGAAGTCAAATCCACTCATTGGGTTCAAGTCTACAATTTGGATTTGAGGATTTTTACCATATGTTAACAAGTATTTTTGCCTCAATTCTCTGGAATTGGCAGCAATCAGCATGGTGAAGGGCCCCTTTTGTGTGGCTGGTTTTAACCAGTAATATATTTGGTAAAATGTAAGCAAAGAATTGAACTATAAAATTTTCAAGCTTCTCTCATCGGCATAACTATCATGTAAAAAACAACAACAGGAATTGAAAATATCAAATGAACAGAAATATATAGCAGCCCATACAGGTTACAAAACTTACTTATACATACTATGTGGTTATTTCTCATGAATAGATGAGTCACCCTAACATCAACCCCCTGAGGATTGTAGCCATTGGACCAGACCTGGACTTCATGTCAGTACATGGCAGGGAGAGGATGTAGAATGATACAGAGACCAGTCTTTCTTGATCTCACCACTGACCTTGCCACTGAACCTGGCGAACATCTACAGACGGACTTCTCTATTCTATAGTGCTGCTGTGATATCAGCATGAACAAACAAACACATTTTATCGAAAGAATCTCTTCATATGTGTTGACAGACATGGCTTGTTTTATCATGGAAATCTGATCCTGAAAAATGAATTCACAGACAAGAATTCAGCTGGATTCTCCCAATTGGAGCAGAATGTTCCTCAAACTAAATCGATCACCCTACCGGAAATCAATCATCCACGATTTTTTAAGAAAAATACGATAGGAAGTTGTAATAATTCAATCAACCCTGATTCCAGTAGATCCCATTTGTAATAAAACATTTTTTACCCACTCATTCACGTGTATCAGTGTCTGTGTTTTGGCCTAGGCAGATCAAACAAATGGTGATAGACATGTAAGACCATATCTGGACATATCACACACTATTATATTGTATTTTATCTTGAAACTGTTTATTTGAAGTCTGTAACGAATTTCGAATCTAGGAAAGGAATTATTAGTTGATTGATCTGGCAGATTCGCCTTTCATTAAACAGGTACGGCGGAAGCAATTCAACATTGGGAGAGCCAAATTGGGGTGTGACCGGGAAAATTGACACATTTTGGCACATTTTCAGAGAAGATTTTAGGGTGAAATTTTACATAATTTCCACCTTTCAAAGACTAAAAAAACAAAAATATTCCTCAAATATTGGTGCTCAGATGAAACCATCATGCAAAGTCAACTTTAACACCTCTGCCAGAAAAAGTCACTTCTCAATGCATAAGTTGTTGCATCAATGCCATGCTGAATTGTCTGAAGTTGTGGGTGCCGAACGCAGCAATTCCTGGTGCTAATTAACATTTTATCGAAAAAGAGAGGCGGATATCTTATGAAACTTGATAATTCGTGAAAACTACTGAAGTTATCACTAAATCGGATAGAACCAATACTGGGAAGAAGTTGGCACTTTGCATGAAACTTCAATTTAAAACTAGTCACGATCATTATTTTTCGGTGGGGGGGGGGGGCAAGCTGGAGTATTCGCTAACTTATTTAGCTGGATTGTATTGATTTGAATGACACCCTATTTAAATAGAATTTGAAAAACAACTCACTTGTAGATCAGCGAGGGCACAGGTCACAGGTCAAGAGCTTAACCAACCAGCACCCGAGAGTAGCAATGTTCTACTTGACTGAGCCATTGCCTCTTAACATGTACATGTACATGGACAAATTTTGCTGCAAAGATCAAACCAGGCTTATTTGAAGTCTAATATTTTAGTATTTGTCGCAAAATATAATTTGCTAACAAAGACTGTAATTTCATAATTTTATCGGCTGTAGATCGAAAGAAATCAGCAAAAAACCTGATTAGGCCCCTTCACTTCTGCATTAAAGATCAATGACAAATCTTGACGAGGGAGGCCAACAGTTCGGCAGTTACCTGGAAGTCTATGCTGATCTGTATACAGATGCAGTATTCACATTTAGTGGTTGTTTCACAAACTTGGCACTTGATAATTCAAAGGTTCATTGTTCTTTTCTCCGATTTTCGTGAATCTCCACTTTCCATCAGTTGCAAGAAATCGATCACCCCTAACTTTTACCACCTCAATTATCACTCATGGTGATCAGTTTGTTCGGGGAATTACTGTAATAACACTGATTTCAATTGGGCAGAATTTTGAGAATCCGTCTGGATTCTGGTAACATTTTAATGAAAAACAAAGCCTGATTGAAATATGGCTCATGTATGCTCACATTTAGGGAATTCACTTTTCGAAATGCTTGAAGCCTGATAATGTATGCAATAGTTTGCCAAGTCACAACATCCAAGAATTACTTTATTTTATAATTCTGTATACAGTCAAACCTGTTTTAAGAGACCACCCTTGAGAAACAGAAAAAGTGGTTTCCCAAGGCAGGTGATAGTTTAATAAAGGTAATTTAACAAGGAAAACTAATTGGGAGACATTCATACCGTGATCTTTATGAACACGTGGTCGCTCAGTAACAGTGGTCGGAAGAGCAGGTTTGGCTGTAATTGTCTTCATTTTATAAGACAGTCATATTTGTATGTCCGTGTGTTTTTTGCTCTGATTTTTGTCACTTTTCATAAACTCATAACATTCACTATGGAGTTTATGTCTCCGTTAGAATCAACCGTAGGGTCTTGTTTTGGTGTTCAATAAATGTTCTAGGGTAGATAAATGTGATAAATTATGCACAGAGAAATAAATTCAGTTGGAAAAAGTGTTGAGATTTATTAGCTAATATATGTAATAGTAATCTCTGAATGTATTCTCTGAAAAGAATTAAAGTGAGGGAAGGTATAATTCTTTGTACCTTGTGAATCAAAATATAAATTAAATGAGAATGGAATTGTATGCACATACTGAAAAGAAAAGCATATATGTTCAAGCTTTTGTTAAGAGAAGTTTCTAATAATGTGTTATGGTTATATTAAGAAGATTGATCCTGTCAGACAATCTTTAACCACCGTCCCTATTTATATGACATTTTCACAACTTGTATAACTAGAACAGAACTGAGGTGGTGGAAGTTGCAGTGCCTTGATATGTTATTGTTGAAAATTATGTAAAATATAAAAAGTCTCCAGGACTTTCTTAAGCCATTATCTTACTACTCTCTTGCTCAACTGGTAGATTCTAACACACTGTTGAATTTTGTGATATAGTTTTAGTTTTTACTATTTATACATGCACTTTATTGCCGCCATATTCATGAGGTGAAATAAAGAATTGAAATAATGCAGTTCAAGATATTTGTTACTGTACCTGTTCTTTTTTGTGTTTTCACTTTTACAATCAGGGGAAGTATTCTGTCATAATGTACTGATTAGACTTGATTTCCATATCAGTTTATGCTCAATTTTTCAATATTAATTTAACATGAAGAGCATTATAATCATTGCCAGATTCAAAGCGCAGACAATCACAATCAGGGGAGATAACCATTGAATTTGTCACAATCAGGGGAGACAACTGCTGATTCTGTCACAAAAAGAAAAGATAACCTCTGTCTGCTACACCTTGCCAGACCAGACAAACACGGTCATCTGCTCCTAGTTCGGACAGATCAAACCAGTTTTTCCCTAAACAATCTGTCCATGATGTCATCAACTTTATTAAACTCCTGTTTCATCGTGTCTGGAACATTGGACACTACACCGGTACATCAGTCCGACTGAGCTTGTACATAAAATCCATCAAATACATCTGCAGTCTGATTTCATTTGGTTTGTTGGTCACGAAGAATCCAGGCACCCCAGCTTTCTCTAACGTACTCTGCTGATCCATCACTTTCCCGTCAAGTTCCAATATTATCTTCATCTCTTTTCTTTTGATTTCTTCTTCACATCTTTTCTCCATCACCTTCAAAGATATGTAGAGAACTTGTGATTTTGAATGACATTTGCTATTGTCAAGAAAGCAAATTAATCAAAAGAACTGAAATTATATTTATAAACATAACTCTATTTTGTTTAGATAATTTCAACAAATTCCCATCTTGTACCCTGTAATACCAGTGTTTGTGAAGGGAACATCACCCCCACTCACCCATACACCTCTTGCCTGTACTGTCATCAAGATTCTCACTTTGGAATTGATAAATTCCAAGATTCTGGCTGTCCCAGAAAAATGTATGGCAGGGGAGGAGATATATATTTGTCCTATGGGTTCCGCTAAGTGCCTGTTTTTACTGTCCACTTCGGTGTACATT
>JAVTVY010027097.1:0-10704 GCA_036873755.1 Hanleya hanleyi
AATTTTCAATTAAGTGAAATGTTGATATTTCAGAACCTGAATATGCAAAATTAATATTGGTGAGGTGTAATTTTAATGCTTCCAACGACTTGATCATCAATTTTACTGTTACCTAATCATGCATGTATTTTTGTTTAATTTTGGTCACAGACATACAAAACTTTAAAAACATGGATACAAGATTATTGATATTGATTTTCCACTAATATTTGTGCTTAATTACAATTTTAATTGCTCAAGTTTGTGTTAATTAATGAGTATAATTTCAATTTGAAGATTTGCTAATTAAGTATGGTAGTCACATTTTTGTCATTTATGTAATTTATTATGATTTGTTTGAAACAGCATGTCAGTAATCAGAAAATGTGCAGTATTCTATACTGACAACTTTTAAATTAAGCGATAGTCATTTCAGTATCTACCATTCTTGTTGCGTTGCATTTCTAATTGTTGAAGTTCATTGTTGAATGTAGTACTAATATGCTGATCATTTGTATTCAAGAATTCTTGAACCGCATCAGATTCCCTGATACCTTTCTCTATGTACCCGAAAATGAGTAGTAAATTTGTAACAATGTTGAATCCTTCAATAATACACAAGAATTTAAAATTTCCCACCGAAATCAGGGGTCCTCAAATGTATTAAAACATATGCTGACAAAATGATTCAAAATCTTGCAGATAATACATCTTTTCTTCATTATTATTTTGTGAGTTTCCATTTTATTACAATGACTCGTTGGATTTTGTCCACAGGATTGGGGGTGATTGTATTCGAAAAGGGAATTGTATTTTAACATGTGATTGGATTGTTATAGGATTATTCCAATCTTATATTTATTCATGGAAATTGGACTCTGGTCACAGGATGAGGAGTGTTATTATTATTATTATTATCGCTGAACCATTGTTGATCACCTGTCAGTAAAATAAATAATTATAACTGATCACATTTGTCATACATAATTGCTGTGAAAGAATTTGTATATATTTGTATATAAGGATAGTATTTATACATATTTTGTAATTGTTTTATACAATGATATCCCAACTGTTTCCAGTTTTATACAATACAAAGATTTGTCCTTTGTATAGTTTTTGTACACAATTTGTACAGAGTTTTGTAAACAATATTCTCAATTTATCATGTACTGAAGAATCTTTTGTGCAGACTTGTTCATAAAGATAAACCAGTCTTGCCAGTCATGTGTTTGTTGTTGTAGTTCTGTATTATCATATGTTATACCAGAAAATGACAACTTTTGATTTCCTGTGTCGAAACTTGCCTTTTTGTGGCCCGAACCAGAGTTTTATTATTTCAAACTGTTTTATTTTATTTAAATAGATTTTCATTTGTATAATGGAATTATCATTCTCACTGTACAATTCGGCTTCATTTTGAATGATAGAATTGTCTTCTCAAAACAGCCAATACAAATATTGTTGTTGGTCGCATAATTCCCAGCAGAGTTATTTCCCTTGACCAAAAAGAGTTACGAAATTTGTCAGTAATGTGGAGATAAATCTTAGAAAAATCTGTTTGGATAGGACATTGTAGAGTCTCTGGATAGGATGTATAAATGAATGTTTCTGGTGCACATATAAGAGTTCTGACAGTCGCGCCTGTCTATCATGTCTCATCTAGAGAATGAGGATAAAAAGATCTATATACGATAAAATATCTGCAGCAATTAATCAAGGGCCGGAGTGGAGGGTATGAATGTCAGGTGGCTAAGAGTGTCTGACTCCTATCTTCCAACCCAGCTAGGACATTTTTTGCACTAATTGCATTTTATCTAACTAGATCATTGCAATTTGTATAACAGTATTGCATCTTTTTATAATAGGATTGCATTTTGTACAACAGGATTAAATTTTGTTTAACAGGATTGCATTTCGTATAACAGGATTGTTTGGTGAGGTTTTTTATGAGAATTATGTTTTGTTTAACAAGATGAGATCATATCAGGTTTTTTTAATACTTGTTTTTTTGTGTGTTGTTGCAGTGTAAATGATGTGGTTGCTTTTGTATATCATTAACAGAATTATGTTATCTCAGTTTTTGTATGAGAGGTTTATTTTTGGTATACCAGGATTGTGTGAATGATAAAATTGTCAAAATAAAATTTTCTGTATGTCATTTTGTATAAGGAGATTATGTATATGTTTTGTATCATACTAGTATTTTTTGTCTACATGTTTACTATCTTATATTGAGATTCCATTTACAACCTTATCTGTTGTCATATACACAAATACTTGCTCATGCATGTAAACATTCCTGATGCCAAATAATCGTTCTAGTTTGTGAAATTTATTCAGAAGACAATATTTCTTTATACTGCTATCACATCTGGGAAAACATTTATCAGTATCGGCCTGTTCACTCCTGGAAGCATAACTTTTGCTTGTAAAGTGTACGATCCTGTGCAGTAAGCTTTTTGAGCATATTTTAATAATCCTGTATCCGAATGGCGATGACAACCATGAGATGTCTGGAAATTTGCTCTTCATTGGTCTTTTCATCGCCTAGAAGTACATGAAATTGGGGCGATATGTAAGAGGTGGGAAAAATTGACATCTGGTGACTAAAAAGCAACCATATGACTCCACAAGAAAGTATTCGTCGACATCTAACATTCAGACCCGAAAATACGGCGGATTCTCGGATGTAGCCCTAGTATCTCAGCCGCGCTTGAACAAAGACTTACACAATACCAATTGTCCAATCGGAATCTGTGATTGGCACTTCCTGTTTGTCGATTTTGTCTCAGTTAACCAATCAAATGACAGAACAGCACTTCCGGTCTATCTTCTGGTCCTTTTGTGCAAGCCTCCCATTGCCTTCTGAATAATTGCCATCACCTTGACGTCATCCGAGTAGCCAATAAAAAATGCTCCTTGATATTTCAGGCAGAACTTGTCTCAAAATTACTTATGTGGTTGGTTTCAGGGTTCTAATCACCCGCATGCACTTCTCTGCCTCACGTGTGTTACCTCAAATTACTGCATGATATCCATTCAAACAACTCCTTCACTGGTCAGCAATCTTTTATTTTAGGTTCAACATAAAACATATTGTTAACTTTGGTATCCGCTTAACCACAGTATTGTTTTGTTTTTGTATATCATTCATTGTTCAATTTATCATATGTATTACATATACCTTTCATGGAAACTGTTGTGAATATTATTACATAATCAGTCATTTTTATGGGACATCATGTTACCGAAATCATGAAGAAGAACTGATAAGACTCGCTCACAAATTTCTTGTGTTGACAAGTTGAATACATTTTGTTGTCATTTTTTCACCAAACCCGAAGCGCTTACAATGATGACCACTTACCTGAAAATTCTCGTCTCTGAATCAACCATGTACATTGATAATTTCAACTTTAGTATAAGGGGGTTTTTGCTGTTGGACTGATTTCATTGTGAAGGTACCGGGTACCTCAACCTGACATTGTTTTGTTGCTGATTTGTAATTTGGTCACAGGTATACATGTTACAGTTTACCAATAAAAAAAAAACAATATCACATACCGATATGTATTCTTTAATAGCTAATATTTGTTCCATTCATGAACTATAATTGTATAATTGAGAATCCGGTAGAATGCTGACAGTGATGTATAGCATAAAAATGTTTTAAAATTGGTACAGTTTTCAATATCCGTTTAAGAAAAGTGGAATGTTGGAATATTTGTTTCAAGGACATGAGTAGTACAGAAAGGTGATTTCGAGTCGCACTCGGGTGTAGGGAGTTGTGTAGCTAAAGACCTCCCAGTGAGACACGCGTGGATGTTCTATGCTCTGGGAGTGATGGACTGACAGAGAGTCCAACCGGGATGACCTTTTTGACCATTGGCCTAAGACGTTTTACGCGCATGCATACATGGGACTATATGAGCCCATATAGGGCTGTGTGGAAGGTACAGGTTGCATAGGATGTGTGGGTTGCATGGAATGTATGGCATGTGACGTGATCAGATGAGACTTGTAGATGACCTTTGACATGCGGCATCATCGAGCACATGACACTTAGTAGGCAGGCTTACTTGGGAGGTCCAGGGGGGCATGATTTGAGCGAATGGTATCATGTGGGGTATCTAAAGAAAGATTGGTTTCTTGGGCGTAGTCTCATGGAGCTCCAGATATAGCCATTCCAAGCTGCATACAATTTCTGTGGCTAAGCCTTGAACCTGGGGAATTCCCCTTGCATCTCCCGGAGAAGGATAGTATCCCACTTGACGTGAATGACATATATCAGCATCGGAAAGGACATCATGTACTGGTGGTTTTCAGTCGTTTTTAACAGTAGATTGGCCCTGGGGTGGGTGTGCCCGTGTAGGGGATAGGTTTTATAGGGTATAGGCTATAGCGTGTTAAGGGTGCAGGCTTTGGAGGATAGGGTCACTCCTGACTCGCTCATCCCACCCACTGTGACCCAGCTCATTTATTGAGAGTTGGTCATATTGTAAGGTTTGGCGATTAAACAAGACAGGTTTCTTGACAATCGATCAGAGGGAAATTTCTTAAAGGGAAAATTTACCAGTGACAAGATATACAGCTGGAAATATGCACATTTCTGGATAGAAAATCAATGAATGTGAATGTTTTGGACGATGGGACTAGCGCATTAAATATTTTGGAATAGTCTGGCTGGAAAGATGGAAATGAAAATATATTAAGCGATGTCGAACAATGTAATACAACCATAAACCGTACCCGTGTCAAGGTTAAGATCATGAACCAGGACTGGCTAGTATACCACTCTTAACTTAACTAAAATAGTTTGAAGTAGTTGTACCATTTATAAAATGAAACTCATCAGCGGGAGTAGGAAATCCATGAATCCTTCTATACACAAGATACCCCAGTAATAACACTAATACAGATAAGAGGCATAGTATTACGCATGTCAATCGCAGTTACATTATAGTAAACCGATTGTCAGATACAGTTCCCAGTTAATAATCAGAATACGCCCTTTGCCCGGGTTCTCCACCATATTACGTTCTCCATCGCTTAATAGATTTTCATTGTAGTCCTCCTCGCCAGACTCTTTCCACAATATTTATTCTGGTACTCCGCCATACTCAACTCCGAAAGGGGAGATCTAGAGGATTACCAGGTCGGGGAGATCCAGACACATCCAAGCCCGAGCCCAAGAGTGTATTGTAATCCTTTGTTAATTATAATCAAACGAACTGAACCAATAACGGATTTGTTAAAACGATGAAAATGAGTTATTCCACGAATCCCTAAATAATGCATCGAAGTAACGCTCAGCTTATGTGACCAATACCATAGCAAGGAAAGGCGTGTAGCCGTTCAATCTGAGTACAATAAGCATGCACAATTCAATGTTGAAGTTCCACTTAATACCAATATCTCGGTCTGTGCTGGGATATTTTGAAGGCCCCGGAACTGCAACCTCAAATATGGAGAAGACTCATTCTTGGAATGGAAAAGACTGCTGTTCATTAGAATATGTAAGTATATTTTAGAATTTTAGTTATGTCAGTTAGTCAGGAATTTGGGCAATGATTTTTTGGGGAGTATGTGTACTGTTCTTCATGTCTTCTAACAACCGGATCAGAATGTTTTATGGATGTCAAAACGGTTCATGCACATCGCAAGTTGTGGATTATTAGCATGTGTAGTATTTGTGATAAAACCCGATTCCATTTGATTTTACTTGCAAGTCCACATTCTTCCAGACAAGGCTCGAATCATTCAGCCACGGAACATTTACCAGATTTAAGACCAACTGAAACGGACAAAATGTTACATGCAGGTTAAACACACTGAAATTGTACAGGTATCTAGTCCGGACTCGAACGGAGAATAATGCCGCGGAGATCACTCCATACACTTCTCTTGGAAGCGAACTCTCCCCAGAAACATTGAACTCGCTTTTGGCACACCCTACACATACCGCCCAACCAGTTACGGAAGGTGTTTCGGCTAGATATTGGTATTAAATGAACGAGACGTTAACATTGAATCGTGCAGGCTAATTGTACTCAGATTGAACGGCTACGCACCTTTCCTTGCTATGGTATGGGTCAGATAATTAAGGAGAACCTTACTTCGATATAATATTTAAGGATTCTATGAATAAATCATTATTTTTTAACAAATCCGGTGTTGTTTCGGTTCCTTGATTAGATTTAGCAATCAATTACAGTGGACTTTTGGAGTCTGTCTTGGACCTGTCGGAATTTCCCTGGCCTGGCAGCGTAATTCTCTAGATTCCCCTCTCAGTCTAGGGTATGACGGAATACCGGAATAAATATTTTGGAAATGAGTCTGGCTGGGAAGATTGAAAAGAAAACATATCCAGCGATGGCGAACAGTGTAATAAAACCATCAACCCTACCCGTGCCAAGGTCACGTGGATACACTTGGTAACCCCTAAAAGTCCAGACCTGCCCTCTTCTCCAGGGGATGCGAGGCGAAGTTGATCGTTTCACGAAGCTGTGTGAAACTGCAAATTCTCAAACTAGTCCTCCTGAAAATCTACCCCAACCTTTTTGAATGGATATCCCATGGAACTGGCAGTCTGATTGGTTAATTTAACATATGTAAATGGTAATTCATGTGCATGACTGGTGTGTTTCTCTGTGGTGTAGAATTCACGGCCATTTGGAAAGTCCATTGAAGCAGATGTTTTAATACTGTTATTGCTTATTTTATTCGTTGAATCACATCACATAAGATATATCATATTTGAGCATTATCTCCTGACCTTTTATCTATAAAATAACTAGAGTTCTCTCCAAAATGACGTCACTGGATCGCCACATGTTCCCCGGGTGCTTTTCTGCTCCATATCCAAACCTGAGTTTCAGCACCCGAACACGTTGCCATGGACAAATTGGAGCTGTTGGGGTGCAACTCCAAACACAGACCACTAGTCGGGTGATATAACGAGTTATCCTGTAAAAGAAACCAAGTCGGTGAAATTGCGTTGCTCTAGAAAGTGGGCGGTTCAAGGTTTGGAGACGTTAGAAGCATCTCATAATAAATGCAAATAGACGCGCGATATCCAATACGCTCGTTGTCATCAAAAAGCAATTGCTCGGTATTAATTAAACCAAAGCTCTCTTCTGGGAATACGGCAATTTAATCGGTCAATTCAATACATTGCAAATCCTTCTTGGACATGTTGGACCATTCGAATCAAAGGTCGGTGCGTTTCAGCTTTTATGTCAGCCGAATTTTCTACGTATATATTGGACGAGAAATTAAGCAATTAGCCACAGTATCTTTATCACAGCCAGAGAAAGGGTGGCATGGTCGTTATCCTTTAAAGGCGACGAAAAAAGGCTCAGTTTGCCATCCTGTTAAGATGACGGCCGGGCCTCGGCACCCTAGGCGATTGCCTCAAAGTTGAATTCATTACTGATCACCCTAAAAGGGTGATGGTCATCATCATTGCAAGGAGATGGTGGGATAAGGTGAAGACTCTAACTGATCACCTTTTTGGGCTTATGCCATTATCACTTTTTTTGGTTGTGTTGCAGGCTGATTAAGTACATACGCATGTACACGAATACGCGTGTACACGAAGACAATACGAAGTAGAAAGAACGACGGAAAATAGCCGTGAGAAAGGAAAACTCATAATTCCAATCGGAACCAAATTATTTTCTTTAAAATATACGTATCAGCTGAAGTATTTCGTTGAAACCAGAAGATTTCAATGGTCATGCTCTTACTTGTCGATATTGCCAGTTCTGGTTTTGTTGTAGACCATGACATTTGAGGACTTGTATCTGCTTTGTAACTGGAGAGTAATCTATACAGAAAGTATCACGGCGTATTTCACTCTTCTCACTCAAAACCCAATACTGAAATAAAATATATATACAATGAATACTATAAAGCGTGTTAAACAATCATTGAGCATTAACGATTATCTCCAAATATGGACAATTCATTTGTAGAAATATTCAATGTTAGATCTTATATAAAAAAAATTTAAATGATCTGAGTTGACTCACCTTAAACCATACGACCTATTTAACTCGCCCATAATTATTAACCTTTTTGTGGTAATTAAACAATCTGGCTCCAAAATTATCTCATCTGAAGAACTTGTACTGTTATAAAACCATTGAAAACGGTTTCGGGCGTCTTCAACATTTAGTGAGATTACCGAGCATTTAATATCTCGCCTGGAACTATGTATAGAACGGGGTGGAGGCCGACCGGGATAAGAATATTCAACCCCTCACTATTAAATCTATCACCATACCAACTTTGCTAAAGGGAAATTCCCGCCAGCTACAAGCGCTGAATGAATATCTCCCATTCTCCTCGAAGAAGAAGAATCCCGTGATCTGATTCTCTAACCATGAGCACAACCCTTTGCATTCACGAATTTTTGTCACGGCACCACTGAAAAGAAAGGGAAGAAGCCCGACTGGGATACGAACAGTCAACCTCTCGCTGACAAATCCAGCCCTCCACCTGGTGGGCTGAGGGGAATTATCCCCAGGGTACAAGCGGTGGATGAGTGATACGCAACATTAATTTCATCTTCGCAAATCCAGGTAAATCCTAATTTCTCACAGAGTGTTTATCCCAACAGATATCCTAACAGATCGATCTATGCCCTGCCTTGCACTATTTTGAATCTGGACAACGGTTGTGATTTAGGTGACAGAAAAATAGAACTATTTACAGATTGACGGTTTTGCGTTGTCATCCTTACCTGGTGTTCGCCAATATTACAGAGCAGAGATATAACGGTAGATCTGGGGGGAATAGGTCCATCCACACATTCTCCGTTTATCGTGGCTTTTATCTGTGTACAAAGATTTATAATATAAATATGCGCCGAATTACACCGATATATATTAATGAGAAAGAAAATGATAATCGTGTCATTTGATTCCCAAATCGTAAACCTGCTTTAATTAATGCCATAATCTCCGTCAGGAAGATGATATACAAACCGTAAAACGGAAGTTAAAACCAAAAGTTATCTCCCCTAGAGGAGAGTTGTCCGCCCCTAGGGGAGCTCTCCCATTCATCCCAGTGGAGTTACTATAAAGGGCTCTGCTCAAATCATTCCTATCCTCTTTCTCTGTTTGTACTCGACCAGTACACATCAAGGAAGTGTTTATTCAATTACAACCTGTGTTGTTATTGTTGTAATCGCCGTATCCTTTATCAGTGATTGACTTGTGTTCTTTTCTTGTCGGAAATTCTTCTTACATAGTTATGTCTGAGGTTCCGATTTCTAATGCTTGTCGTACGTGTGGACAAGTTTGGTCCCATTTGGACGCCCACACGATTTGCTTTAGTTGTAAAGAGTTGTGTTATCGGCAGTCTAATTGCGCCGAATGTTTGTTATGGGACTCATCGACCTGGAGGAATTATGCCCAGGCTCGGCGGGCTTATCTTTTGCATGCGTCTGATGACCCGTCTCTTTCGGAGGTCGACAGACGCGTGTTGGAAATTGCCCTTGTAAATGACATGAAAACTAACGAAGATATCGTTGGTATTGGATTAGATGTCTCTCATAGATTTAGAAGTCCGGTTTCACCGGCATCTGTAAATATTCCCCCGAGTGGGACGGTCGTACAGCAAGATAAATCTCAACTGCTAGACAGTTTGTCCTGTACAGGTATTGCATTGTCTGGAGTCGCGGCCAACCGGTTCCATTGTTTGATTCAACAAAGCCCTCTAGACCCAGGTCAGTTTTGCCTGACCGGCCCATTGTTCCCGTCGGACAAAAGAATGCAGTGGGGTCGCATGTGAACTCGACTTCTCCTTCGTCAATTGGTTTATCCCATAACGTTACTAAACGAAATAAACATCGTCGTGTGTCAGTTTCTCCGTTGCGGGTTAAATCTAAACATAGTTTATCTGAATCCGTTTCTCGTTCTATGGTGGGTCGTTCGGACCTGCCTTTGAGTGTCCAAGTTGCGGACTTACGATCTCCGGTTACTGCGTATGTTGATTCATCACATCGTCGTTCCCATGCTTCTACACGACGCTCACGTACACCGCAAAACCGTTCACGTTCTCGTTCACCGGTTCGGTGTGTTGTTTCTCCGCGACGTTCTGTTACGCCGCCTCGTCCTTTGTATTCACATGTACGTCGTTCTCATTCGCCTGTGCGACGATCTCGTTCTCCTGTTCGTAGTTCTCGTCCACCGGGTGGTTCTAGTACTATTTTTCGGCCTTCCCGTTCTCCGGCACGCCGTTCTCGTACTTCGACTCGACGTTCACCTACGCCCCCACGCCGTTTACCACGTCTTTCGGCCTCACCTTCTCATCTAGGTCACCACGTTCGTCAGTCGCAGACTCCGTTCCTTGATCAAGCGGTTGTCCACGATTTAGCAACCTCTCGCCGAAGTCATATCACTCGTTCACCCATTCCGGTTTCGCCGAGTTCATCTGATGATTCCTCTTCTTCAGTGAAAAGTTCGGAACATACGTCAATGATGGATTTTTCGGATAAAATGGATGCGCTTTTAGCGTTGGTGCCGGATATGCCACTTGCTTCGAATGATGGTCCTTCTCGTGTTAAATGTCAGACAGCGGCTTCCTCGGCGTTTACGTCTTCGGCGTCTGTATCTCGTTCCTCTTGCGCTCCGTCACCAGCTTGGGAGGATAATTTAGAGAAGTTTGATCGTCAATTAGAGGACGACAACAAGTTGAAGAAGCCCCGTTTTCGAT
>JAVTVY010027098.1:0-11374 GCA_036873755.1 Hanleya hanleyi
AATGCCTTCCGAACCAGGCAGGGATGACAGGGTGGACTTTTTCTTCGAATTCCCATTCCTGGACCTCGGCAAAGCCGGTGCCGATATCCTGAGGAAGGGGGCCGTTAATCGAAACACGGGTCATGCGGTGGGTGGGGTGCCCAAACCGCTCGAAATATGGCTTAGCCTCACCTTTCCCTCGGAAGCTGGCGGGGTAACAGGCTTTCATGTCAATGCTGACGATGCCCCTCGTATCGTAGGCCATTGCATTCCAGAGCCCGCCATGGCCGTGTTCCACACAGGCCTTCTGGATGTCGTCGAGGAGGCCGGACGGGGTCGGCTTCCAGCCGTTCTGCTCTTTTGCCATGATGCTGGCTGCGTGGTTCACGCCGAAGGCCCGGTCGGCCAGGGCCTCGTCGCCCAATATGGCAAGGCTTTTGTCTTTTTGAATTTGGTGCTAATACTGTTATATGGAAATGGAATAGGTCTTTGGATTATGGACGCGGATATTCTCTAATGGACGACGGCTGGATTATGAATGACGGACTAGACGCTTGTAATTCTTGGAGTAAACGGTGGGCCTCCTGCGTCCTGAAGGTGCGACCGTCTTGGAGCACAAACTGGTCGACGTTGAGCTGTTTATCTCCACCGCCGAGAAGCCAGACAGCTAGTGGCTCATCCTGAGTGGCCTCTCTGATTGCTTGCCAGACGTCGCCCTCGTAGATGTAGACCTGCCTGGTAGCGGGAAAGTGTAGGTCTTTGGACCAGGCGTGGCCGTTGTGGCAGATAAGTTCTATGGGCCGATAGTGAAATTGTTCACTTCCACCATATTTGCCGCTGTTGTAGACGTCCTCGCCGGCAATGTCCCGCAGGATAATTACACGTTTGAGGACCTTCTCAAGCCCTGCAACGTCCTCGACCGTGGCGCCTCTGTCATGGACCCTCTCCTCCCACTCCTGTATTTTCTGCCTTCTTGTGGGGGTAAGGCCCTGCCCCCTGAGGGCACCTTCGAAATGCTCCACCACTCTTTGTGCAACGCAGTTGAGGTTGCCATCTCTCATCGGGGCCAAATTAGCAGGGTCTGGCTCTCTGAGCGGATAGAGGCCGTAAACGACTGCAGTGACAGGGTAGGCATTATTGTAGCAGACCTTGTCGATGCCCGTCAGAACACCGGGCGCAGTGACTCGGGTAAGCACGATCACAGCCTCTCCCTTCTTTCTCTCCGTCCTCACTGGGTCGAACTTGTCTTCCACGACCCACCTCACCTCATCTAGAAGACGCAGGAACTTTATCCTCATGATATATTCATCCCCTGGAAGGGCCCCGAGGAGCCTTGCCGCTCTCTCGTCTGTCATAGTGGCGTCCAGGAACATACGGGCCCTGTCTTTGAAAGCGTCGTCGATGCCCGGTAGCTCCATAAAGCACCATGTAGAGAAGACCGCGGCGGCGCCGTCGACTTCGAATTCGTCTTTGGCGTCATCAATTATGTCAACCCACGGCTCGTCGGCCGGGAGCCGCACCGGGGAAGGAGCCTGGGTGTCCAGGTCGATGAATTGCCTTTCGGGGGCTGGCATTTTTGCAAGAATCCCAGGACCTTCCCGGCCGATCCGACTGGCTAGAGACTTGGGCCACTCCCCCCCAAGGGTGTGGCCGTGCAAGTCTTTCCGTGATTCGCCGCAGGTGCGGGAGCCGCTCGGTGATGACAGATAGATCAGCTCAAATAAGTAACTCATAGGATGAGAGGTGGGGGTTATTATGCCTTTGTGTTTTGTTTGGTTTTATGCTTGTCCCCGTCCACGTGGGCAAGACGCTGTTGTATGAATGCGTGGCCGTATGGCAAATAAATGCCCAGTGGTCTGTCCAGGATTTAAATGAAAAAAAACCAAAACAAATAATTAATAATAATCCCGAAATAGCACCTGGGGTCGGCTGAAACCACCTTTTATCCCTCGATATATTTTCATGGCAAACTACTTACCGTGAAGTATTTTATTGCAAAAATTCCGAAATGTTTTAGGCCTAACATCAAGTTGTTTTCACCGAAAAATGTTCACTTGTCAGGATGACCATTCACGGCAAAATAAGTGCTCACCATAGCGGATAAAGATGGTAACTAATTGCCTAATTGTTGCCAATCGTCAGTAATTTTTGACATACTTCCATACAACTTCGCCGAAATTTCACAGCAATGGTGGCGAGCAACTGCATTCAAAATTGCGGAGAGAGCTCTAAATTAATATTGGAATTGAAAATAGAGTAACATGGTTTACTTCCGGCAAGAGATATTGTAGCATCATTTTGAAGACCAAACATACCTACCGCTCTTCGTATACTCTAAAACATACCCAAGCTCATCCTCCCCACAGCGCATGCTGCATTTCACAGGCTCATTAAAATCCCTGTCTCCAATAGTGGAAGTTGACCTTCATGACTGGGTTGTGACGTCTTAGACCACGCCTCCGAGCACGTGTTTAGCAGAATTTTTTTCACATCCGACCGAACAACTCCCTCATTTTGCACATGGGCGAACTACTTCCCCATAAGATCACACACATCGACGGCGAAATATAATCTCTTAAGCCTTATTTTCATCATTACGTCAAACAGGGAAGTGACAAATAATATAAAATACATCGAAACATTCGACATATAGACGAGCGGCCGGGACCCTGTTTTTGGGAATAAAATGCACCCCCGTGCACAAAGGCAAACTATATATCATTTGAAAGCTTAGACTCTCTTCTTTCGGATGAGGTAGGATGTGGTGGTGAAAACTATAGCCGTATGCTAGAAAAATTAGGAAATACAAGAACCATTGGATCGCATCTTTCTACTTTTAAAATGGGGTATACGACTTAAAATGACTATATCTTCACTCGTACCAGGCGTAGGGAAAAATGGTTTGTGTCAATTGATTACGCAAAGGTTCTTCCATCGTCTAATATAAAAAGGATTTTGACGTCATTGACCTGTGACGTCACAGACGGGTCATCTCCAAAATACAATTAAATTGCGTCAAACGCACTAAAAGCTGTGTCAAAAGTTTTTGTAGGTAAAATACTTCATTGTTAAATGTCCAAAATGGTTCTTATGACACACTTAGTCATCGATCAAATACTTCGGTAAAGATTTGGTGCGATTACTTTTTAAATCTCCAGTATAAGGAGCGTCAATCACCATGGAAAATTAGGTAAAACACACTAACTACTGCATTACAGGACGGGTTTCTCGGATGTCAGCCACCAAAAATAATTTAGTTCCGTGATTTAGACATTCAGAGACATTTGACGTCGTAGCTGTATATTGTTTTGTCAAACGTACAAATTAGTTTAGAATTGTAATAGGGGATCGTTTCAAAATATCCACAAAACATACGGGAAGACGCAGAGTGGCTCAAAATTACAAAATTAGCGAAAGAGTGCTGTGAGCATCAGTTTTTACATCATTTATTTGTCTAATTTTCTGACAGCACTAAATAGATCACTGCAATACATGAACTTTTCTATAAACATACCCACTCTCCTGGTATTTCCCGACACCACAACAGCCTGCGTATAGGAGTTTTATTATAACATCACTGTATGTACTCATGTACCTCAGAGCATTTGTTTCAGATATTTTGGGGATTATACATTCTGTATATCCCTGGCATATCTTTCATCAGGGACCAAGATTAATCATGAATACAATAGGACAGTCCCGAGATAGAAATCTTTAATATAATAATAATACTTATTTATTTCAGACACAGATGGTCTATAGAATGAATAAATAAATAATAAGATGACAGCCAAAAGACAAATTACTAGCGCGTTACATAGATTTGGCGAGACCAATGATAAACTAAAGGCGAAGTCTGTTCCACAGAGAATCGATCTGGCGTCGAATAGCATCTTTAGATCTGGGTACAGAGTTAATCCCAAACATGTAAGTAGCACTACAATTGGGCGGGGAGTGCATTAATCAGCGAAATAAGTTGCTGTTTTCCAGTTACATGACCAGTACAAGACCGAAAATGGCTGCAATAGATACTGGTAAAGTACGACGAGAAAAGTTGCTTCTTCGCATCTTGAGAACACATATAGAACTTTCGAATCAAAATGTTGGCACGAATGCATAATTTTCTAGTTTGCACAGTCATATCATAACTGTCAGTGAGATCGCTGGAGATAAAATGATCAAGATATTTGACGTTGTCAACGTCATTCAGCTGTGATTCAGACAGTTTAACAGAGGGTGCTTTCAGGTCATTGAACCTTTTTGGACGAAAACATAAGCATTTCTTAACGTTCAAGACAATATTATTGTCAGTCGCAAAAATATCACATACTTCAAGTGGATTCTGAAGGCCCTTGACAGAGGGACTAATAAGGCAGAAGTCGTCAGCGTATAATAGGTGGTTAAAGAAGACCTCGACTACATTACATCCTAAATTGGAGGAAATATTTTGATGTCGAGTTCATGTATGTAGACATTAAAGTACAGAGGTGACAGAAATCCTCCTTGACGAACTCCATTTCCAGCAGGGAACCCTCCGAGAAGGCATACCCACATCCTGGTAGCTACTTAGGCGCAAAATGACGCCATTGCCCACATGACGTCGTGTTAAGGTTAGGCACTGGGTAATGCTTTAACATTGGCTCTACTGCAAAACCCAGAAAATAATTATCATTGTGGCTTTCAAAATACTAAATCCAAACAATTTTGAAAATGTTATTGTCTCGGAGTTTAATAGGCATTTGCAAACACAAATCATCGCAAGTAAATCTCCGTGGATAAAATAATACAGCATTCCAATGTTTAACCTCGGCGTGACGCCACATGGGTCATGACGTCGTTTCGCGCCTTTTGCCGTCAGCGACTTCCATCTCGGGACTGTTCTATTAATATTTATGATATATAATCTTCAATATTATGATCTCGCTTATTCTGTGTTTCGCACATGGTTTCAGGGCAGAACTGCCGCTCCTAGAGACATTTATGCAGTAGGTATTGAGACATACCAATATCAGAGATATAACTACTTGACACATTTCATGTATACGCTGTTTACCAGTGCTATTTCTTCTAATGTCTTCTGTGGTTTTCAAGGTACATAAGGCTTAAGTTCTGTACACAATTATTACTGTTTTATCATCAGAAACTCAAAGGTGTCCGGACAAAATTTTCGCTCATGAAGATCTTTTGTGGGTAATGAAAAACCAGTCTCAATTCGATTTTATCGGATTTACACATTTCATGTGTATTCTTAAACAGCACGGTTTCTTATAGTGGAGCCAAGTCGTTATTATTGTTGTCTCTCTTCTGTACTGGAGGGCCGTCGTTAACGGGAGCTAGGAATTCGTATAGGCACGGCTGATATAGAGTATTCTTACTACTTTAATATTAGGTGTTACCGTCTGGATCTCAGCGGTATTATTCTGATGTGTGTCTCGGATCATGCCAGAATCGTTACACGAAAGACATATGAACAAGATCATGTGAGCATATATGGCCAATCGTAGGTAGAATCAGTATTCGGGTTTGAAACACGCCAGGAACTTGGGTATGTTAATGTGTCAAAACAGAAAATCTCGAATTGAGATTAGTATTTTTCAATACCTACGAAACTCCCGAAGCGCAAACTCTGTCCTGACACAAAGTCCTGTCTTTTGTGTTAAATGCCGTCATTTTCATCTGACGACGATACAGCTTACCAATTCCCAGTGTACAAGTTGTCACAGCGACACAGCTCACGAATTACCAATATACGAGTTGTCAGAGCATTTCCATCATAGCTCTCTAGATTTGTATCTAATACCGCTTATGCCGGTGCTAGCGGCCGTGTGGTCATGTCATCCAAGTTGCCACATGAACAGGTACAATAAAAGCGCACCCGAGATACAACAAATATCACGAATCGTTAGATTCTTGGTATGTGCTTTAGAATAGGTTAACCAGAAGACTGAACTGTGAAGTCATGTAGTTCTATCAGTATGTCAGCACCTCTTCCCACTTCCCTTATACGCGTAATGACACCATTAACAAACCGTAATAATACTGTACAGCAGCACAAGCGAGATCACAATATTGGAGATTATATATCATTAATATTGATTGTATTGATGATTAGGCTTGACCCTTGTTGAGAGTTATGCTTGGGATATACAGAATATATACTCCCCAAAATATCCGAAACGACTGCTTTGAGGTACATGAGTACATATAGTGATGTCCTATACCCAGGCTGTTGTAGGGTCAGAACATACCTGGAGGGTGGGTATGTTTATGGGCATTTTCTTGTATGATATTAAACCCTACGAGTAGGTTTCCAAGAACTGTTGATGTGACAATTTTAATACTAGGTTTGGATGACCCCCTAAATAGATTAGATGAATTTTCAAGAGTAATTTATATAACACTGTATCCACAAATCTTATCAAATGTGATAGGTTACGAAGAACCTAATGTGAGAAAACATGAAATTGCAATAGTAATTATGAGATGACCCCCCAGCCACAACGATAATCAAGATAACCTTTGATATTGCTTTAAAATTTACAAGAGATAAAAGAAATCATTGAAACATACACATAAATCATAAAACATTTGTATCAAGTATTGCTGAAGTCAGATGTTTGACAATCTTAGATGAACGCTTAGTAGACATTGAAAATGCATAATTTTGACAGATACTTCCTGTTCACATATTCTATTCTCTAAGGTAGTGAGAATCCTTATATAGCCTGTAGTTTTCATGTAATGATATACAGTACCGGTGACAATAACTTGACACAATTATGTGAACTTCATTACATTGAATAACTTAGTTAAGAAACCATAATTGTGTATTTAGAAAATATTTCATTCGGAATTTGGAGATGACCCCCGAGTGACGTCATGATTCATGATAGCTTAACATAACTGTTATCAATCGATTCCTCGTTTAATGGAGAGAAAATTGCTACCTCGCTACTGTGCATTGGTGTAAAATGAATAAAGTTATTAACACTGAAGCAAACCCACCCCCTTTCTTTTTTTCGTGACGATAAAACTCGATATCGGTTCGTTTGAGTGGATTTTTTACCTTACGACCAAATATTTCAAGACCACATGCGGTCTAACCAAAAAGTACATAAAATAAGCTTTCAAATGACATAGGATGTGGCCGTGTGTACGGGGGTGCAATTTACTCCTAAAATAAGGCGTTTTTGCTAATCGCCGCTCGTCTAATATGGCACATTCAGTATTTTCTGATGTCACTTCGGGCGATGTGCGCGTGGCCAGGAATCCTGTCCAAGAATCTGACTGATGGCTGGGGTATAAGCCTTATCGCGGTGTCAAGCGCACATGTCACATCCGGGTCTTAGGAAAGAAAAACAAAGCCATGTGGTCAAACTTTTGTATATGACAACAGAGCTGACTGGCGCTGTTTTCTGCCGTTTCTAATTTTTTTCGGCAAAGTGGCTTTTTGGTGACAGAGCAAATAAATACAGGTATTCGCGTATAGAGAGAAGCCCAAAAAACACGACAGGGCATTAAATTCACCCGTAGAAAATGCCAGACGATCGCAAACATTCGAAGAGGTTCAACATGCACTGTGATTTGCCTATCAGAACACTGTTTCGTTTGCGTGGCGAAGTCATGTCTGGGGAAAAAGAGCTTTAAGAAAGAGAGCAATGACTCTGGTCACCTGCTAGGTTAAAATTAATCAGAGGGTCCGCTTGAGTACGTGAGTGAATTCAATCAAGTATGTTGACTATGCGTTTTGCGAGTCCAACCCTTTGTGAGCCTCGACGCGGGAACACACACAGCGACCAGGAAACGTGGCACAAGATTACAGCCTTGCCAGTAAGAATAAGAGGTCTTTTTATATATCCATGTAGACCCCTTAGGATCTGATGACCCTGTAGTGTCATCAAGATATATGTAGGGGAGCTGTAACTCTTGTAACAGGAAGTGCCCGGTTTACTCTTTGCCTTTTGAATTGTTTTTGTTGTTCTAATACATCAGTTGAATATAGTAGATGTGTCTTGATGTTTTTTAAGTGCTCAGTTGTTGTTTTTG
Organism: Hanleya hanleyi; assembly: GCA_036873755.1. Classification (NCBI taxonomy): domain Eukaryota; kingdom Metazoa; phylum Mollusca; class Polyplacophora; order Lepidopleurida; family Hanleyidae; genus Hanleya; species Hanleya hanleyi. Next base: position 8,026 of record JAVTVY010027098.1, read on the forward strand.
AGGGTTTGCTAGTTTCTAGTTCAAAGTATGTCGTCTGCTAGACCAGAGACTGTCGTCTGCTAAAGCAGAGACTTTAAGAGGAAAATGCTGGTTGATTCTTGGTCTGTGTATTTCACATTTTTTTTACTTGAAATTGGCTTGTTTGGTCATTATTAATGTATATTTGTTTGTATACTGCATTTCCAATTACATGTACCTCTTCACTTTCCTCATCTCTTTGTTTTCACTGTGTTTAAAAGGGGATTTTGGTAAATGAATTTGAGTGTTCTCCCTCCTTGGGACCCTCTTCAGCAATGTAACACAGCAATGCACAGCACAGTGGGAGAGCTTTCTGTTTTGCTGACCCAGTTTTGGGGGCCAGACCTGAATGGACTTCAAACAATGTAATATACATGTACAAGTAAGCTTTCACCATAACAGGGAACCTACTATGAACTGAGCTAGCCTGCACAGGGTTTTAACAGGAAATAGATACCTTGACTGATGAAAATAAACTTAATATAAAATTGGCCATAAATTCCTTTCTCATTAATCCACAATATGGTAAAGGGTTAATTACCAACAGCTTGATCAAGTGTCATATCCGAATCCTGTACGGTAACCAGCCCTCTTCTATAAAGAATTTTGAATGTGAATCATCTTGTGTAGTCAAACAAACATGACAGCAAGGAATATATTTGTAAACATTCAATCATATGCCAAGGCTGTAGTCAGAGATCTTTATTCATGAGCCATATGCACTCTCTGCACTGTAGGTATGAAAACGCCTCTCCTAGAATTAAAGGTACCCCAAAGCATAGTAGGAATGACCTCAGCTTGTTATTTTTTAACAAATATGAGTTATGAAGTATACATGGGTCGGAGAGTAAAGAAATAGTCAGTTTAACCCTCTGGAGCCAGCAAAATTGTCATGGTGGCCCGCCCCAACTGAAATTCCAACCTGGCTTTTTCACGCATAAGATATAGTAACCAGGGCTTCAGATTACCCCTTGATATATTATTAAACGTTGTACCCAAATTAGGACTAAAAAAAAAAAGAATATCTATATCTATTTTTTCTTGTATTTATAACCAAAGTTTAGCTATGCCATTTAAGGCACAACCTCTATTCAGCGCGGCAAATTTTTGGGGGCAGGGGAAACGCACCCAAATTAGTGAAAGTAGGTAAGCTTTTACTAAAATATGACGCTTAATATCGTAAACCCTCAAGTAAAGTTTCCATCAAATGAAAAACCATTGCAAACAGTGTGGGAAAATATTTATTTTAATTTTTTACGATTTTATTACACAGAGTAAACACTGCCTTAATACATATATTTCAAACTTTGAATGCACTTTCCAGTGCTTGATTCGAGCTTACGGTGTGCATACTTTGAGTTTCAACACAGACTCACTGTTCCAATGTGCATGTTTCACCAAAATCTGGGAGATGGTGACTCATGAGTCTCAAGTCAATTTGAATCTTGCATTTAATTTCCCAGATTTTGGAATATGCACATTGGATCTGTGTTAAAGCTGAACAATGTTTAATATTGCGAATGTGTGTCACTGAACCTAAATATGATTGCAACAGACCACCATAGAATACCATGCTTTAATTGCAGTTTACTCTGTGTAATAAAATCGTAAAAAAATAAAATAAATATTTTCCGACACTGTTCGCGATGGTCTTTCATTTGATGAAAACTTTACTTGAGGGTTTACGATCACTTTAAACAGTTGAGAAAAAGAAAGCATGCATTTACTAATTTAACTGGGAAAGGGGACATTTATGAACTTTATATCTGTTCATTAACTCGAGAACAAAGGTATACTTCATCACGTTTTTGACATTTTTCTTCATTCATGAAAAATGCTCCCACCTGAAAGGAATCTTTTTGATGGAAAATTAATATTTTCTTGTATTTGACATTTGACAATACTTGACCATTTAGGTTTTGCCCAAATACCGTGAAGTTCAGATGTATGCTGATGATCATAGGCATGACAAATACCAATCAATACCAATCATTTCTATGATTCCCAGACATCGATATATTAAAAAAAAGCCTATAGGCTCTAGTTTCTTTATGTGCGACTAAACAGGGGTAATAAGTTTAAATATATATATTTTTTTTTGAAGAGTGCATCAAACCCATTTGAGGCAAAAAATCGCGCAGTTGGAGGGCCTTTCCAACTCCTAAAATCTCCCACTGTCAGCCCATGCTTCCATGCTTCTTCAGGCTTGGGGGAACCATATTCAATCAGCGATTGTTTCAGCATGTTTAAGACACATCCACAGTGTGACCGTGTAGATAAAACAGTTCTTATCTTAATGCCATTCGGGGACTATCTGGCACGAAAATAGCTGTCAAAAGCTACATTATTTTGACCAACTTTGACGCAACTGTCTCTTGTATGAGACGTGTTTCGACACAACCACCTCATTGGGATATAATCTGTTTACCAGAAATCAACAAACACCAAAATATACCAAATTAGAATTACCTTGCTGCAGCGAATATATTACATCTGTGCATGGCTCGTAATTTATCCAAACAATTATCCGAACAAGATTTGGTGAGTTGGATTGCGAGTAGCCGTAAGGTTTCGGCACATGTCAAGCGTGACATGGACATCAACACACGGTCCCGTGTATTTCCTGCCATTATCGAAAAACCTGGGAAAATGCCTATATGGGGTATGGGTGGTATATAGGTCGCCGGGCTTAACGGGGCTCGCCTGTCAATAGAGTTATCTCCCCCTAGTTCCAGGGTGGGTGTATGTAAAAAATTCCTGAAAAAATACGGAATACGGACTTTATTCTAAATTACGGAAAATGCCTATATGGGGTATGGGAGGTATAGGACCATCCTGGGAAACGTACTTCTATACATTTGCGGTAGGGTTGTGGGGTCTCGTTTTACTCGTCTCGTCATTTAGAACATGATAGGAAGTGTCCCCGTGCGAATCGGTGAAATTTTTGAAAAAGTACGATATAGCCTCATATAGTCCCATACTGAGGGTATAGGATCAATGTTTGTCCCCCTGGGAAACGTACTTCTATACATTTGCGGTGGGGTTGTGGGGTCTCGTTTTACTCGTCTCGTCATTTAGAACACGATAGGAAGTGTTGCGGAGCGAATCGGTGAAATTTTTGAAAAAAGTCACCGAGGCCTGGGTAGGCCCATAGGCCTATACTGCATGGCTATGGGTGTATAGGGCCATACGGGGTGGGCATGTTGGAGTCTAGGTGAGTCCCTAATGGTCCAATGGGGTCGAGTGAGGTCTTATTTTGAAGCTCTCGTGGAGGAGCACTTGACTACACTAATGGTTCGTCTGTGTTCAATAGTCTGCGCGTGCGCAGTCT